>VMDO01019104.1:0-29033 GCA_007922755.1 Pedetes capensis | reverse complement strand
TGTCTCCAGCACCACAATTCAAAAGCATCAATTAAATACTTGACACTGTTTAGAGTTCCTAAATTACTTGTGCCTCTTGCCATACCACTGTGGCATCTGATTCCATTAGATCTTGGAAGCTAAGCAGGGTCTAGCCTGGTTAGTATTTGGATGGAAGACTGCCTGGGAACACCAGGATCTGGAGGCTTGGGAAAAGGACCTGGTAACCCACTCCCCCTAAAAAAAAACCAATCAGCCATTGAAAACACTATGAATAGCAGAGAAGCACTGGCAATGGTGTTTCACTTGTTGTACATAGGGTTACTATGAGTCAGATATCGACTGGATGGCACCTAACAACAACAAATTACTTGTAGACTTAGCACGTAGATATCTTTTTCCTAGAGTAACACAAAGAGGTAATTCTTTAAAAAAAATAAAAGTTAGTTTTCTAATCTTTGGGCCAATTAAGTATGCCAGATAACTGATCCCAGAAAACACTCAGAGGGCTAACGTTACTTATAACACTTGCTCAAAGGCCCATTTGATTGTGTGTCTGTGATTTCAGTACAGAGTTGAAGTTGTTGTTTTAAAATAATTCATATATTATGAAAATATACTTTGCATATAATATACTCATTTTATGCATTTTAGATAGTTCATATATAAGCATTCACATTCCTAGAAACTTCAAAAAATAAAATGGCAAATAAATGTATAGGATTTCCCTCTGTGCCAGAAAATCTAAAAGTACTTATTGTCCAGTATCTAAAAGTTGCCTAAGCGACAATATTGTTTAATTTTCCTTTCAAGTTAGAAGCACAGCAGTACCAATTACCTAGTAAAGAAACCAGCCACAATGATTTTTCCACTAGTTCTGTGGTATGCCAGAAATACTTCTGTACATCTTGCTGGAATTATTTCTGAATTTTCAAGCTAAAATAAGGGAGCAAAAGGATAGCAGATGGACAGTGATCCTTTGTTACCCCACAAAAATATGTCTTCCTGTACTATACATCTTACACTAGAAAGAAATGTGAAAATAGAAAGCTGAATGTAAATGATCTAGTAGAATTTCTAAATTAAGAATGTATTTCCTTATAAATGTACAGAAGGAGAGATTGCAGACAAGAAGTACAATGAAGTCCAAAAATTTGCTCTGCTGAGATTTCAAAAGCCAAACATCAGTTAAATTGATATATTTTAGCATTATTTTGTTTGGAAGAGATGAGTAGTTCTTGAATATAGTGACATTCTGTGTGGAAATAATGTTAACTGTGTTAAGATAAATGTCAGTATGTTTGAGAGTCTGGATATGAAAATTTTCATTGTTCACTCTGTGTGTTGGGTTCATGGTTCCCCATGATTTGTTTTATCCCCTTATACTGTACATTTTCACCATCCTCATCCCAAAATGATCAATCATTACTTGAAATTTGCTGAAGGTAGAGAGGGAGGCAGTTTTTCTATTAAACTCCAAATGGATGGCTGTCATTTTTACAGGATCTATGCATATTCACACTGTAGCTGTACCACTGTGTCATCCAATCCTGTCAGACCTCAGAAGCTAAGCAGGGTCAGGCCTGGTTAATACTTGATGGGAGACCACCTGGGAACACTTGGTGCTCTAGGCTTGGGAGAAAGACTGAACAACCCACTCCCAGAAAACAATCAGCCATTGAAAATCCTATGAATAGCAGAGAAGCACTAACAACAGTGTTTCACCTGTTGTACATAGGGTTGCTGTAAGTCAGATAGGCATCTAATAACAACAAATCCATATTCACAGTTAGATTATTTGCCTTAAAGATTTAAAAAAATCAGAAAAATAATGCCTGGAGACATGGCTTTTTGGAATGAAATTTCATTAAAATAGTTTACTATCTGTTGAAAATTAGAACATGCAATAATTTTTTTTTTCTTTTTCTTTTTTTTTTTTTTGTGGTACTGGGGGTTGAACCCAGGGCCTTGTGCTTGCATGCTCTGCAAGTGCTGGACCACTGAGCTGCACCCTCAGCCCATTTTCTTACTTTTTGAGACAGGGTCTCACTAAGTTATGCAAACTGCCTCTGGTCTCGAACTTGGGATCCTCCTGCCTCCGCCTCCCAAGCCGCTGGAATTACAGGCGTGTACCATCACACCCGGCTAGACCATGCAATACTTTCTGAATCAAATGAGATAGAGAAATTACATATAGCCAAACACAATCTCCACCTGAAGATGAGAAGAGTAGTTTGAGACAAATCTAGCATTGTAATGTGTTGAATTTGTAGGTTCTATATCTGTTCTTCTTTTCAATATTACCCCTCTCATGCACTTTTTCCTTTTTATCCTTTCTCATTAACTACCACAAATTCTGTTTATACACTGGGTATAAGCTTCTTGTCTCTGTATCTTCAGAGTCTCATACTGTTCTTGGATGCATGATGATAAATCTTTCTTTAATAGGTAAAATCATCTGGATCAAACTGGATATGGTGGGCATAATGGGTAAAGAATAATGATGTATTTCAACAAATTGCCTAGATATAAGAATATTTCCCATGAAAATTTCCAAAAAATATTTCTAGATATGTCAATAATAAATTACAATGAAAACATCCCATCCATAATCCCTACATAAAATGTAAAAAGTATAATATTATGTAATCCTGAATCCAGATAATGTGGTTTTATTAATATAACAGCCTTGAGTCAATGAAGACCCAAATTATGTTTGTGACTATAAAGGCCTGAAGGACTAAGGAACTTATCAGTTCTTTCAATATTTATTCAGTTGAATGAATAATAATCCAGAAATTCTTGGCAAGATGATGGAACTGGAGGTTGCTATGCTAAGTGAAATGAATCTGGCACAAAAAGACAACTCCTAAATATTCTTAGTCACATGTAGAAACTAAAACAAGTTCATTTTGCAGAAGCAGAAGGTGGAGTGGTGGTCACCAGAGGCTACAAAGTTAGCTAGTGAAGAAGGATAGGGAGAATTCAGTAAGAGCACAGTAGGGTGACTACTGTTGTTGTCAGGTGCCGTCGAGTTGGTATCCGACTCATAGCGGCCCTCTGTACAACAGGGGAAACACTGTTGTCAGTGCTTCTCTGCTGTGCATACAGTTTTCAATGGTAGATTGGTTTTTGGGAGGGGGTTGCCAGGTCCTTCTCCCAAGCCTACAGCTTCTGGTGTTCCCAGGCTGTCTCCCATCCAGGTACTAACCAGGCCCGACCCTGCTTAGCTTCCAAGATCTGACAGGATAGGATGCCACAGGGCTATGGCTGCAGGCGGGGTGACTATAGTTCACAGAAACTTGTTACATATTTTATAAAATACAGAAGAGAAGATTTTAAAGGTTGCCAATACAAGAAACAATAAAGGTTTAAGGAGATGGAAATCCTAATTACCCTAATTTGATCATGACTAACATATACATGTATCAAATTACCACATAAACACATACATGTCCAACTCCTAGTGACCTTCGTAGGGTTTTCAATGGCTGATTGTTTTTCGGGATTGCCTCCAGAGTGGATTGTCGCTCGTCCTCCCATTTTTGTGGTGCTGAGAATCAAACACGGGACCACAGAGACTGCAGAGCAGCACTCTATCAACTGAGCTAAATTCCAGCCCAAATACAATAATTATTTATGAATTTAAAAGGAAAAGGAAAAAGTAGCAATGATTAACAACAGTGTGAATATTTGAGGATTGAATGGGACTAAAGTCATATGCTTCTAGTTAGAAAGTAAAATAGCAAATTTTTAGAAAGCAATTTGTTGATATTTATGAGTCTATTGATCTGTTCTTAAAAAGGGAACCACATTCTTTTGCATTGGATGCTTTCAAATTTAAATTCTACTACCTAGTGTACTATGGGTCTGGGACTTAGCTCATTTGGTAGAGCACATCTCTGCACTTTCTGAGGACCTAGGTTTGATCCAAGCACTGCAAAATGGGAGAAGGATATAGCAGTCCACTCCTGAAAAACAATCTGGAAAACTATCAGCCATTGAAAACCCTATGAGGGTCGCTATGAGTCAGACTCAACTTGATGACACTTAACAACAACAGCAATGAACAATGAGCTTATACATATGACTTAATTTGTTTTGTTTATGGTCCTCATCTGTAAAATGATGATAGCATCTCATTGGGTTGTAATGAGAAATAAATGAATGTATTGTGATGTTTATCGTAGTTGGTGATCACTTAATAGGTAAAAAAAATTGCTGATAACAATATTACTATTGCTATTATTCAATATTATTGTTTCTGGAATAATAGTAGGAAATTTGAGGATAATATAGAATACTTCCTATTAAGTAGCTTATGCAATGGAGGCCCACAGGTAACAAGGAACATAGATTGTGGCAACATATATATAAGCAAAAACTAATAATGAAGTAACCAGATTGAAATTTCCAAATGTGTAACATTTTAAATGAAATCATTTTGAACTATAAGATTGCTCTGGAAGGAGACACTCTTTTATAGTGCCATGCTTGGATTAGACTTAAGGGTAAATTTTCCTCAATTGGCAGTGTATAATGACTTCAAAGGGCTGAGGTTTACCTTAGTTGGTAGAGTGCTGCTCTGCACTTTCTGAGGCCCTGGGTTTGATCTGCAGCACTGCAAAAATGGGAGAAGGACTTGGCAGCCTACTCCCAAAACAAAATCCCCAAAACAATCAGTCATTGAAAACCCTAAGCACAGCAGAGAAGCACTGACACGGTGCTGGGCAAGGAACTGTATCAGGGAGTGTTTTGTTCTGTTGTACATATAATCACTATGAGTCAGACCCAACTCAAGGATGCCTAACAATAATTACTTCAATATCCTTAAATATTTCTAGATAAAAGTCCAATATCATGAGCACTTAATAAATTATATTAGCCCACTTGGTTAGATATAGTTTTTTCTTATTTATAAAAGAAATAGAGACTTCAAATAAACATTTTGAAAAGACTAATAACTCGTGTTAAAAAGAATAAGATTAAAGTGTAATCTAAATTTTATCTTGCAGATATAATCATTTTTTATATTTGATATATTTTCTTCTAATTTTTTATTAGGTACATATAAGAAGTTAAATATATGTTTATATTTACAAATATAAGTGTTAGTATCTGCCTTATGTGTACTAAACTTTATTTAAATCTACAGAGCTATGCACTGGATGGGGGTAATTATAATGCTAAGATTGATGTAATATAGTTATGTATATACCTTAAAGGAAACTAAGATATGAATGTATAATACAAAGTTTTAAGGGATAAAAATCAGTGGTAGAAAATAAATTTATATTGAGTTAGGATAAATTTGTTCCTCCAGAGGCTAGTCAATAAGATTTCATGCCAGATAATACCAAAGATGAGAAGATAGTTGCAAGATGAAGGAAGACAGCAAAGGAGAGTAGAAGACAGGGATGTAGCCTGCCTTGGACCACAAAAAAAAAGGGGGGTGGTGGTAACTTAAGTATAGAAATTGGAATCACTAGTGGACCAGACATAATAAGATACATACGTTAATAAGAAATATTTTCAATGTGACAGCCCTTACATCTTGCAAGACATAGTGGTGCACACTCATCAGTTCAGCACTTGTGAGGCTGAGACAGGAAGATCATGAGTTTGAGCCTAGCCTGGGCTACACAGCAAGTTCTAGGCCAGCCTGGGCTTACTATCAAGATCCTGCCTTAAGAAAATAATAATAGTAATTACATCTTTGTGATATTAATAAATTTAACTGTATTTCAAGAATTCAGTAGATGTGAACTTTTTTCATCCTCAAAAGAACACAAAGATAAAAGTAAATTTATTATCACCATTTGAAAGCTAGAAAATTGAGTCAGAGAGTTTTGCTTACACCAGTTCACACAGATTTTAAGGAAGAGAACTAGGCTTCAGTCCAAGATACTTTACTTACCTTATTGATCACTGCCTTCATTAAAATGAAGTTACAGACATCTATCCAACAACTATTAATTTAGCTTTTCCTTTTAACCAAAATATTTAGTAAATTTTAAATTATTATCTAGTTTATTATTATAATGAACATTTCAAAATCTACACAGATTTAGGCACACAGTCTAATTACCCCTAGTTCTGTAATTCTGGAAAATTGTTCAAAGGCAGAATTTCCAAGGGAGGGCTCTCTTCCATGTGCATTTAACCCAGAATATAGGACAAATTTGAGGTCAAGCTGCCTCGGGTGCATTTCTAGAAATTCTTCTTCAGTGAGCTCCTTCTGTTTATGGAGGAACTATGACCTGAAAAGAGTACTTGTGATTAACAAGCCTGTGCAAACCTTTCCCATTTGTGGATGGACACTAAGCCAGCAGAAGCTGATACTGGTGAGTAAGAAAACAAGGTGAAAGTCACCTCTCACTCTTGACTTTCCAGGACCTCATCTATAAAATGATGCAATTATTACAGCAATTCTATAAAATCCTTTCCAACTAGAAAAAAAATGATGCACCTAATTTTCTGTGAATATTTTCTCAATGAATCTCTTAACTTTCCTAGTGAAAGAAAAAAAAAGAAAACCTCTGGACACTCTAAGATTATTAAGCTTCAGCAAATTACTCTCTATGTTCTAAAACTGTTTCCAGCAGGCTATTCACTTATTTTTGAAATTTTTTCTTGACATATAGCAAATAGAAAGATGCCTCTCTAAACGAAATCAAGATCCTTTGTC
This sequence comes from Pedetes capensis, assembly GCA_007922755.1. NCBI lineage: Eukaryota > Metazoa > Chordata > Mammalia > Rodentia > Pedetidae > Pedetes > Pedetes capensis. Next base: position 22,366 of record VMDO01019104.1, on the reverse strand, counting down.
ATTTACCTTCAGAAAACAAACAAGTAAAAAAATAAGTCAGTGGAAGTGTAGAAATTGATGGAGGAGGGTAGAAGGTTGGGGAAGGAGCGAGATTCCAAGTTTGTAACATTATGGAACAGAGCTAAATAAATGATAACTATGACAGAGCAAGGTTCATGTGGATTTTATTTCCTGTTGTGGTTAGGAGTTTCATTTATTTGAAATGTTTTTCAAGCAATCAGGTATTTAGACAGCCCAAAGAAAGAAAACTTACATCTTCCTCAACAAATGAATTGGGGTCTGATTAATGAATAGCAGAGAGCTACCTAATTTTATTTTTGTACTAAATTTCATGACATTGAACATGCTTGATAGAAAAATCAATCATGTGAAATACCTCCTGTCTTTGGGAATAGAATGATTAAAAGTTCTTCTGAAGAGAAAAACATTAGATTTTAAATAATTGAAAACATTTTTACAGACAATTTATCTTCCTTTAGGATTGTGTATGGAATAACGGCTTAGAAGGAACAAGACATTTCATATTAGAATTACCCTTGCAGGAAAGGATATTTTCAGGAAAGAATCAAGGAGAGGGTACAAAAGGTTAGTAAATGAATGATTTGAAAGTGGCATTATAGTGATAAATGGAATAGTGCTTTTAGAGGAGAAATGTATAGTTAATACTCTTTTGTTCCTTTGTTTATTGTAAAATAGAAGGAGATAGACATGTTTGGAAGTGATCATGATACAACTGGAAGATAATGAGTAGATAATAAGAAGGAAAAAGAACTAAGGCATGATCAAACACTCATGTGTATCAGAAAATAGTAGGAGAAAAAGCCAAAAGGAATGTGGGAAAGCAATTCCAAAAGATTCAAAATCAATTACAAAAGAATACTTTCATATGTCCACAAATGGAAAAAGAGGATATAATTGCAGAAATAGGCTATCCTACATGTGTGGGTGTTAACTTTTCCATAACTGTGCCTGAGGATGCTGCTGGTCAGTAATCAAATTTCCCCATATTCCTACCCAATGGTAGTAGTTAGGGCAATGCCCAGTGCCTAATAGCAAAGTATAAACTGTAAAAATTCAATGAATACTTAGCTAACTTGCATAATGGTATCATTTAGGGTAGATCACTACAAATCATTTGTAAATTGTTGTTGTTGTTAGGTGCCTTCAAGTCGGTATTCAGCTCATTGCGACCCTACATACAACAGGGGAAACACTATCGTCAGTGCTTCTGTGCTGTTCATAGGGTTTTCAATGGCAGATTGTTTTTGGGAGTGGGTTGCTGGGTTCGTCTCCCAAGCCTACAGCACCTGGTGTGCCTAGGCAGACTCCCATCCAAGGACTAACCAGGCCCAACCATGCTTAGCTTCCAAGATCTGACTGGATCAGATGCCACAGGGCTATGGCTGCAGGCTTTTGTAAATTGGATATTTTAATAAAAGAGTTTTATATAACTTGTTCATTTTTAAATATTTTACTTCCTAAAATAACTGTGGCTCGGGTTTAGCCAGGTTGGTAGAGCACTTCTCCATACATTCTAGGGACCCAGGTTTTATCCCTAGCATTACAAAAATGGGAGAAGAATGTGGCAATCCACTCACGAAAATAATCCCAAAGTAGTCAACCATTGTAAACCCTTTGAGGATTTCTATGAGTCAGACTCAACTTGATGGCAACAAAAATAATTATACATCACATTAACAGTTGAATTAAATAATCAACCTAAGTGTCCATAAACAGATGATTGGATAAAGAAAATATTGCATGTATACAAAATGGAGTATTATTCAGCCATTAAGAAGGAACTCATGTCATATGCAGAAAAATGGGTGGAACCGGGAAACATCATGTTAAGCAAAATAAGCCACACACAGAAAGATGAGTATCATATGTTTTCTCTTGTATTTTAATCTGAAGAAAAGCAAAGAAAATATCAAAGTAGAAGCATGACTACTAAGAAATAAGAAGGGGACCAGTGGAAGGAAAGTGGAGGATAGCTGTGGGTAATAGGCAGGTAGATATGATAAAAGTACCTTATACATATGCATGAAAATTTCAGATGAAGCCCACCATTTATCACAGCTGACACTAATTTTAAAACAAAACCAAAAAGGTTATGATGGAGCTGAAATTTTTAACTTTATAATTTCTAAATTTCAGCTAAAATTCAGATATAATATGGAATATAACAAACTTTAGTATTAAAAGATCTTCTCAATATCTTCATATAATTTTGATGATACTTAGTGTCTATTTTAGAAGCACTGTCTGTGAAAAAATAAACTTTTTAATCTTCAAAATTTGATATAAGTATATAGAAAAGTAATCAAGTTTATTTAAGTAAAATAAATGTTTCTTATTAATAGGAGGAATACAGTAATGTTCTTATATATAAAATGATTAACAATATATATATGTTAATACTGTGACATGCTCAGCACTATGTTAGTGCCTCTCTACTATTCATAGGGTTTTCATTGGCTGATTGGTTTTTGGGAGTGTGTTGCCGGGTCCTTTCCCCAAGCATGTAGGACCTGGTATTCCCAGGTAGTCCCTCATCAAAGTACTAACCAGGCCCAACTCTGCTTAGCTTCAGAGATTGGACAAGATAGGATTCCAGGATGAAGAATCCAGTGTAGAATTTGGCACAGCATAATTAGTTAATGAATGTGGTTCTGGGGATCAAACTCAGGGGCTTGTATGTGGTAGTCAAGTCCCCTACCACTGAGCTATAACCCTAGCCCTAGACAAATCTTTGAACTGTTTAGTTTTGTTAATTTGGTTAAAGACAAAGAAAAACTACTACATTTTAAGTTTTTATTTACCTGCTCATTTATGTTTGCATAATATTATTACCATATGATCTTAACCATAAAGATCAGAAATTCATATTACCAATAGATAAGCACATATTTCTGCTTATTTATAAGAATGTCAGGAATAATGGTTACTAAGAAGCACAAAGGGGCTGGGATTTAACTCAGTTGGTAGAGCACTGCTCTGCAGTCTCTGAGGTCCCAAATTCGAGTCCCAGCACTGAAAAAATGGGAGAAGGACAGGCAACCCACTCCATAGGCAATCCTGAAACAATCAGCCATTGAAAACCCTGTAAGGGTCGCTGAATCAGCTACGACTCGATGGCACCTAACAATAACAAGGAGCACAAAATCGAGTTGGTAGTATTGTTCTCTTTGTTTTTTGATTTCTGTTCATTTAGAGTTGGATTTTTTTTCTTAAGAAAATCATCATACAAAAGACAGAAGTAGCATGAGTATCAGTTTTAGTAATAGAAATACGGTGGAAGTAACCCCAAACTTCAGCAAAATGGAAACTTCTTCTCAAACACAAGTATAACCATTTGTAAGTCAGCATTAGGATAAGGGTACGAGAAGGAGCCTACTCTAGACTCTTAGGGCTGGGATTTAGCTCAGTTGGTAGAGCGCTGCACTGCAGTCTCTGAAGTCCCGAGTTCAATTCCCAGCACCACAAAAATGGGAGAAGGGCCTGGCAATCCACTCCCAAGGCAATCCTGAAACAGTCAGCCATTGAAAATCCTATGAGGGTGGCTATGAGTTGGATACCAACTCAACAGCACCTAACAACAACAACAACATAGACTCTTAACCCAAAGGATGCTCTACTATCATTAATACATGTCAACTAGTGCAGCCCTAATTGCAGAATGTATAGAAAATATGAGAAAGTAGGTGCTTCTCTAGTCTAGTAAGGAACAAAAGGGAAGTAGTGCACAACCTGTGTTTCCCAGGGTCCAAACGAACTCTGCAACAGGCAGTCTGTCTGGTTATTTTCTAAGAAACATTGCCAATAAGCACTACTGGGTACTAAAAGCATCACAATGAGAGGAGCCTTGCCAGAGGACTGAGGGACTAAGCAGACACCATGAGGGGACGCAGAGCCATCAGAGTAGGCGCCTCACCATGGAACAAAGAGCTAGGAATTGTACCCCTGGTACACAGAAGAACCAGATCCCAGATTGCAGTGGATCCATCTGATCAAGGGCTTGAACTTTTATCTATTGTTCTAGCCTACACTATTGCCATGACAAAGAGTGACAAGCTAGGAGAGAAGTCAGAGCAAGGCAGAAGCCAGCCGTGCCCTGCCTCAAGGTCCACTCTCCATTCAGGGACAAGCTGTCACCAGGTGGACAGGGCACTGCAAGAAAGGCATGAGTTTGCAATTTTCATTAATGCACTGGGTTGGGAATTAATTACTGAAAAGAAGCTGTTTCTGCAACTATAAACAACCATAAGAGCTTGAAATTTCTAAAACTAATTTGGAAAACATAGAATCTGTGTAATATCTCAGTTTATGTCCAGAAACTGAAATTAACAGAATGTTTAAAAAATTGATTTTTACTTGCAATCTAAGGAGATTATCTCATGCCATAAACATGTTATATTTACAGTTACTTGGATTTTGTAATTTTGTCTCATGAATTAAAGTTATACAATAACAAACCGTCATTGTGTATAAGGATGTGTACTTGTGTGCATATGTGTGTGTGTCTGAGGTGCATCAGTGTATCTATGTGATGTTAAAACAAAGGATCAATTCTGACAATTTAGTGCAAAATGTCAAACTAGATGTTTGGAATGAGGCAAGTATAAACAACTTCAGCATTGACTGAATTTCTAACATTATCTGAATGTCAAGGAGATCAAAATATGGAATATAGCGACCTAAAATCTTTAGCAAAAAAAGGTTGTGCTGTTAAGACATTTGCATTTTATTCATTATAGATTAATTTGCTAACTAAACAATTTCCCCTTGCTTAGTCTTTTAATAATTCATAAGACACTCATTGGGTGTAGATAAAAGTTCACAATAATTAGTTTCAAACAAATTTTTAGGACACTATAGCATAATGATTGTTTTAAAATAATCAGTTACAAAGATTTGAGTGCATCATTCATGAAGTGAAAGCCACACATTAATTATCAAATTTTTTCTTCCTATAAACTACAAGTTAATAATGTTTTTTCCTCCCCATGACTTACATTGTTATTCTTGGTTCCCCCAGTTCAGCTACTTACAAGCCTGCTGTTGTAAAGATAGATGTGAAAGAAACAGTAGAAACCTTCAGGGCATGCATTAGCTACGTAAAAGAGCTGTTTTCTACCTATACGTCTTTCTATACTGTTCTGTATTTCACAATTCCGTTTCGCTGGTGCTTATTATGGAAAGTCCAGTACTCAAAAAGATTCTATATTACCTACTGACAAATTAAAGTAATTGAAAATGAGTTAATACACACTCAGAGAGAGGGTTCCAAAAATGAACACTTTGAAACAACAAAAGCCATGGGTAAGCAAAAGGCATAAAGTGGAGCAATAGAAAAAGAGTAGGTGGTCACTCAAAGTGGCATTAGACGTGAAAGCAAAAGCAGAAGTAACTGAATCACCATAGTTGGAACTATAGAACTCTAAGCCTGGACACCTGCTGGTGAGGTGAGGACATGATCAGTACGTGGCTGAAACTGAATGCAACCTAAGTAGAATTATACAGCTTCATTACAGATGAAATTACGCAACTATTGAGACTCTCCAGCTATTTCTTACTTCTTTGGGGAAGGAGGGACTTTAAATCAGTCTCCCATTAACTGAAGTAATGTTAACATATCTCTCTTACTCAAAATTCAGCTAATTCTAATATCAGTAACTAAAGTACTTTTGAGTGGTCATTTTTTATTTTTTGAGAAAGATTTTTAGTTCTTTTATTCTTGATTATAAAGTCAGAACATAAGTGTTTTCTTCTTATTATTCTAACTTATAAAAAGATTTTTTTTATATTTTATTTGTTTATAGACAAAGTTTCCTAGAATCAACTTACTTGATTTTTTTCTCCCCCTGAGGTACTTGGGGGTTGAACCCAGTTCCTTGCACATACTTTGCAAATGCTCTACTACTGAACTGCACCCTCAGAGCATTTTTAACTTTTATTTTTATTTAGAAACAGGCTCTTGACAAGTTATGCAGGCTGTCGCTGGCCACAAATGCATGATCCACATGGCTCAGCCTCTGGAGCCACTGGATTAGAGGTGTATACCACCGTGCCAGGTAATTTTTGTTTTCTGGTATTACATGGTAAAGGCATCTCATATGACATAGCTAGAAGGTTCTTATGGCTAATGTAAAAATATGTTTGATACCTCTATAGGATTTTTATCAGCAAGACAAGAGGAATTTCTAAAAATCTAAATTATTAATATTTGACATTGTTTTCTAAGCTAAAATCAATGATAAAAAGAAATTCACATCCTGTTAAGTCTCTGTGTGTGCAAAATTCAACCCCTCTCCCAAGAGAGAGAATTTAGTTGTTCAGTTAGCCACTAGATAGTATAGAATCTCTTCATTAATCCAGGAGCTTTTCCATCATTCACAGCAGTAATCCTTTAATTAAATGAATGACAATTTACTAGACTAAATTTGAATTCAAAGAAAGATTCTAATAGCTTCCACATAAACCAAAATAAATCTTTTTGCTTTTGAGAATTTCATGATTTTTAAAAAGACAATTTCAGATTCATCAGCAGTAATTAGTGTGACACCTTCAATTCTTGTTAACATGCACATTTTTAGATATCAAATTTTATAAACCATTATTCCAAAATTATGTTCTATACAACTTTTGTATTTTAGCATAGATAAATCAATCTGATCTATGTTTTATTGACTATGCAAAGGCATTTGACTGTGTGGATCATAACAAATTATGGATAACACTGCGAAAAATGGGAATATCAGAGCACATAAATGTAATCATGAGGGATCAGTAAATGGCCCAGGAGGCAGTCGTTCAAACAGAATAAGGAAATGCTGCCTTGTTTAAAGTCAGGAAAGGTGTGTGTCGGGGCTGTATCTTTTCACCATTGTGTTTCAATCTCTATGCTGGGCAAATAATCTGAGAAGCTGGACTTCACAAAGAAGAACATGGCATCATGATTGCAGGAAGATTCATTAATAACCTGCATTATGCAGATGACACAACTCTGCTTGCTGAAGATGAAGAGCATTTGAAACATTTACTGAGGAAGATCAAAGAACATAGCCTTCAGTATGGATTGAGACTAATTATCAACAAAACAAAAATCCTTACAACTAGTTCAGTATGCAACTTCATGATAAATGGAAAAAAGATTGAGGTTGTCTAAGATTTTGCTTTACTTGGCTCTATAATCAATAACTGTGGAAGCAGCAGTGAAGAAATCAAAAGATTCATTGCATTGGGAAAAGTTGTGGTAAAAGATCCCTTTAAAGTATTGAACAGTAAAGATGTCACATTGAGGGTGAATGTGCACCTGACTGATGCCATGATATTTTCAGTCCCATCATATGGTTGTGAAAGTTGAACACTGAACAGCGAGACAGGAGAAGACTTGATGCTTTTGAATTACGGTGCAGGAGATGAATATTGAATATACCATGCACTGTCAAAATAACCAACAGATTTGTCCTAGAAGGGCAATCTGAGTGCTCCTTAGAAGCAAGGATGGCTAGACTATGTCATAGATTTTGGATGTGTAGTCAGGAGGGACTAATCCGTGGAGAAGGACATCATGTTTGGAAGAGTGGCAAGTCAACAAAAAAAAGGAAAACCCTCCACTAGATGAATTGACACAGTGACTGCAATACTGGGCTTAAACATAAAATATGATTGTATGCCTGCACAGAATCAGGGAGTGTTTCATTTGTTGTACATCTGGTCATTATGAGTCAGACCTGACTTGACAGCACCTAACAAGAATAGCAATTCAATACTCTCTTTCCTTTTCCCATCTCCCTTGTTTTGTTTTTCTCTATTCTGGACATACTATTGATTCCTTTTATATAAGATTTTGGAATATGCAAGCTGACCAAGAATGATAGCCAGTGGATCTGTAATTGTCTAAAGGTAGGAATGGTGAGAGACTGGATGGCGAAGGAGAAGGCGGCAAGTTTGGGGAATGAAGAAAATATTCAGAACCTTGATTGTGGTAATCTCACAAATGTGTTACATATTTTGCAATTTATCAGATTGTGTATTTGTAATGCATAGTTTATTATACCTAAAAGCTAGATAGAGCAATGCAAAAATTTGTATTTGAGGTCAAGTTTAAGCTGAAATTGTAAAGCTCTGTGTAGGTCCTCATCATGATAAAAGGGACTGCTAGTTGCCCAAGTAAATTCAGTGCAGTGTGCATGGAAGCAGTATGTGGAGAAAAAGCAATGGTGTTTGGTGGTGTAGAGCAAACAGCTGTGGTGACATCCACAAGACCTTCACCTGCTTTCATAGCAATGAATTCAACTGCACAGCTGATGGTTGGGCTCCTAATGATAGAGGGCATATTAGCATTCCCTGTTGCAAGGAAGGAGAGGGCTAAGAAAACATCTTCATTCTTCATGACAACCCTTCCTGATGAGGGATGTGATGCTACTATTGCCAGGAGCTGGAACTCTTCTGTCTGAACTCTTCAGTGAGACTTCTTTGAAGGGATTCTTCTCCGTGGTGTAGTTGTGAGTTTCCCATACTCCTGTATGTGACCTCAATAACTCATTGGTTTGTCAAATTTAAAGTGACCTGTCTTTTCTCTGCCTACATCGGTGCCACCATGGCAACCCGTCCAATCAGATTTCAGAAACTAAGCAAGGTGGGGCCTGGTTATTCCTTGGATGGGAGATTGCCTGGGAATACTAGGTGCTGTAGGCTTGGGAGAAGGATCCAGCAGCCCATTCCCAAAACAATCCATCATTGGAAACTCAATGAATAGCAGAGAAAGCACAGACATAGGCTCAAAAAAGAGCTTTTTCTTTCTAAATGCGAAGCAGGTGCAACCCACGCCTCGGCCCTCCACAGGCGTAGTCCTCCAGGGTGTTTCTTTTTTTTTTTTTTTTTTTTTTTGCGGTACTGGAGGTTGAACCTAGGGCCTCACGCCTGCATGATCTTTACGTGCTGGACCACTGAGCTGCACCCCTAGCCCATTTGTTTTACTTTTTGAGACACGGTCTCACTAAATTACGCAGATTGCCTTTTTGTGTTTACTTTTTGAGACACGGTCTCGCTAAATTACGCAGATTGCCTTTGGTCTCGAACTTGCGATCCTCCTGTCTCCGCCTTCCGAGCCGCTGGGATTACAGGCGTGCTCAGTACTCCAGGTTGATCCACAAAACCCTCCTCAGTCCACTCTTGGGGTCACGAGTATGATTGTCCTGAAGCCCTGGGTTCCTGCTAAAGCCACACGAGAGGGAATGACACATGTCCGAGGTTGCCAGGCTTACCTTCCCGAGGCTGGCAATCATGGGGGTGTTCTCTGTCCCTGGCCTGAAGTTCCCCTCTTGTCCACCTCCAAACAGCATAGGGTACAGGGGCGTGAGTTTACCAAGCCCACAGACATAAAGCGCACCGATCCTGGGCCCGTAGAACTTGTGGCCCACGATGGTCAGGAAGTCCACGCCCAGGTCCTCCACGTCCACCCGCCTCTTCCCCAGGGCCTGCGCGGCGTCTGTGTGCACGAGAACGCGCGGGAGGCCAGCAGCTGCCCGGCGCTGGTTCAGGGCTCTGATGCGCTGGCTGATTTTGGGGACGGGCATGATGACGCCGGTCTCGTTATTGGCCAGCATGACCATCACGGGGCAGGTGGCGGCCCGGACGGCTGCGAGGATGTCATCAGGCTCTGCCTGGCCGCTCACCTTGGAGACCGGGATGAAAGTGACCTCTGCCACTTGTTCTTCCACCAGGTGCTCCAGGGGCAGGCGGATAGAGTCATGTTCCACCGTGCAAGTAACAAAATGGAGCTTGACCTCCTTTGGGGGGTTGTGCTCAACTGCATCTTCCTTTGAGGTTTGGGGAATGCTTTGTTTGTTGTACATAGGGTCACTGAGTTAGACTCGACTCAATGGCACCTAAAAACAACTTTTCTCTGGTCACTGCCCCCTGTTTGTATCTGGGGTAAATGAATGTCTCCTTTGTGTCTCCCTAGCAAAAGTAGTTGGTATAACATAAATGTAAACAGTCTATTTTATATTGTTCTTTATTGCAGATGATTCTTAGTTGTGTTCCTGTTTTACATCCTCACCACACTTCCATTTCCACACTCCTTTCCAAGAAGTTGTGTGGGTGTAATCATGACTTTTGCAGCAGTTATCAGGTCATTTGGTCACCAAATTGATAGCAGTTGGGGTGTGAGTGGCTCTGGCTGGCCTTCTGGCTCACTGTTGGCATCCCCCACTGAATCTTTTGATCCTTTTTCCCTGTTAAGAAATACCTATATCCTGCTGAAACTAGGTTTCTGTGAGTGTAGCCCCTCTGTTCTCAGAACCCACTCAGGTATGTGTTAATTTTTGGATATGCTATACAAAACACATTATTTATGCAGAGTTCCTCTATCTTGGGTAAATGTACTGAGGGTGAGCTCTCCACCCAGCTCTGGATGGTGAATCCAATTCACACATAATTCTAATCCACATCTGATTTTGTAGCACTCTAAAATGGTAGGGGCTGGGTTTAGCTCAATTGTTAGAGTGCTGCTCTGCACTCTCTGAGACCCTGAGTTTGATCCAGCACCACAAAAACAGGAGAAGGACTTGGTAATCCACTCTCAAAGCAATCTGAAACAATCAACCACTGAAAACCCTATGAGGGTAGCTATGAGTCAGACCCAACTCAATGGTACCTAACAACTAAAACTGTTGAAAGAGTATGGATTAGATTCTAGAATAGAGGGTGTTCTGACCCACAGGGCAGTTTTTGGCAATCTCATTCCCTGATTATGGTTCTCTCTGATAAACTAGCTTAACTACAGTTTAGCTCATCACTATCATAGAATCACCAGCTGCCTCTTCTTCCCCCTAAAGTCTCTATTGTGTTCCAGAGTTCCTTTAAGATAGAACTTCCCCACATTTGGTTCTAAATAAAGTCAATTCTATGCACTTTAACCTATGACACCTTAGGCAAAATTTCATATCCACTGCTTCAGAGCTACAGTTTGGCAGTGCCCAGATTCTCTTGGAGGAATGTCCCTGTTTTGTATGTAGAGTCCTGAGCAGGAGCAATATCCTCTGGTCTTCCCCATTTGCCTCTCCTCTGTGGAACTTCCATTATAAGAAAGTTGGGGCAAAGGCTATTGGGGCCCTAGTACAAATAGACGTCAGATAGAAGAGTGGAGTTTGGACATCTTGGCCAAACTCACCTGGATCTTAGCTTCTGCAAAGTATAGCTTAGGAAATGAGCAATGCCAGCATCCTGTTCCTACTGGTGAGATACAATGGCCAATGACAAGAATCTGGGAAAAGAAGGAGCTCTGTCTTCTTGACCACACATGGGCGTAGGGAGCAGAGGGAGCTGACTGAAGCTCAACTATGACAGGCTAGGTGTTCTTGCTAAGGTTTAGTTCATTTTCATTATAATTATTATTATTTTGCAATGCCTTGTACATAGTAGGCAAGCACTCCACCACTGAGCAACAGCCCTAGCCCCTGATCCATTTTCTTTTAACAATCTTCAAGAACTCTAAATGATTGTTTTTGAATTTTAAATAGTTTTCAGCAGTTCAGCTCCTGCCCATCCCTCCCTCATCCCTGGGGAACATGTCTGTAGATCTATTGATGGTACCATTCTGAAACTTACCCTTTAGAAATATTTCTTTTGAGGGTTGAAGCTAGAAGATATTTTCATTTTTATGATTTAGCTTGCTTCAGATAATTACAGTGACATCATCTTTGATTTATATCTTTGTCATGGATGCCTAGATACACAGTAAATTTAATGCCCAAACATAAAAATAGTTCTTGTTCTCATGGTCTATTTAATTTGATTAAATCTTTTCATGATTTAGATTTGTTTCCTGTTTCTAGTCTACCAGTGTTAGTGAAAGCCTTTTTAAGGACACATAAGAAATTTAGCTATTCATGGAAGGCCAGTTTATCTGAAAGAGGCTGTTTTCTGATATTAAATCCAAATATACACATACTTCTTTCTATGGTTTAGAGTTTTTTTCATTTCTTAGTTGATCTTCCCTATCATGTGAAAGGCTTTTAGAGGCATATCCAATACATATCACATTATTCTAATTCTGAAGAACAGAAGCTACATTTTCTGGCAGCAAATCACCAAAGAATATAGCTAAGAATTTCTGAGATAAATATACTTAGCTCCCTTTCTTTTTTTTTTTTTTTCCTTTAAAATGGACATAATCAATGTTGTTTTGAGGATTAAACTAATATATTCAAAATACTTTAAAAGAGTTCCTGGCACATACTATGCACTCAATAAATATTGTCCGTTGTTGCTGTGATTATTTGTTGCTATTCATGTGTACTAAGATATCTTGGCAGTGAAACATGGATTTAATAATAAAACATTTTGCCAGAATGAATTTTGGTTTTCACATATAAGGGGAGTTTCATTTTCTTTTTCTTCTAACCATTAGTAAGTTTCCTGAGAGTAGAGATATAAAATTAGCATTGGTTCATATTCAGTCCTTCACAAAGAACAGTTTTTTATACATTCACCCTCTGATTTAAAAACACACTTAAATTCAAAGGAATGTAGTCATTTCTTTGATTCCAGTTCACATCATGAAGCCGTCTTTTGAGAACTGCCATTGCTTAGCTTGGGCGCTGAATAGACTTTCTTTCTGAAACCACTTCATCCATGTTTCTAATCTGTTTTCTATACTGATCTCTTTGAGATTAAACAATTTTAAATCAAAAGCTTTATTTGTTTGAGCTTACAGAATAGGCTGCAATAATTTAAGAATCACCACCTTCTTCTGTCCTCAGCATCTGGAACAAATTTTCAGAAAAAGGACTTGTAACTACAAAGGAATCACACAAACATCAACTATGATAATAAATTTGGCTTCTATTCAACTTCAATATTGAGTTCCCAACCATTGGCTTATATAAAGTAAAATATTGGTACTTTTGTTTCTAAAACATTACTTCATTCGAGGTCAAGATAACTTGTTCAAATTGTGAGTGCCATAGTATATTAATTATTATTTTCATATGTGAAAGTAAGAGAAATCCTTATCACTTTTCTTCAGGTAGTAGAATGGAATTTTAGAAATGTTTTCTCAAGTAGAATATAAAAATAATCACCTGCTTAATCATTTCAATTTATTTTTATTTGTTCGCAACCCGCTATAAATATTCTCTCTGGTCCTAATATTGCAATTCCTATACTCTTTTTCTACTTCTTTTTCACAGATTTGATCCTCCATTCTTTTCCTCCCATTCAATTCTTTAATCTACATCATTCTATATTGAGCACAGTAAAGCCAGAATGCAAAATAACTCCTATACAACCTTGTTCTTTGATTTTAGTTTCCATATCTTTTTATTTTTTATACTGTGAAATCAAATTTTTTTTTTTTTTTTACAGTACTAGGGGTTGAACCCAGGGCCTCAGGCTTGCAAGTGCTACAAGTGGTGGACCACTGGGCTGCACCCTCAGCCCAGTTTTTTACTTTTTTTTTTTTTTTTTTTTTGAGAGACAGTGTCTCACTAAGTTATGCAGACTGCCTCTGGTCTCAAACTTGCGATCCTCCTGCCTCCGCCTCCCAAGATGCTGGGATTACAGATGTGTGCCACCACCCAGCTTTGAAATCAATTTTTCATTATCCTTTCAAGAAGGTATCATTTTTTAACCCTTCTTTAACATATAATTCTTTACCAAGTCATTTCTCTTCATTGTAGAACAGTGCATGTAACTGTTCTTTGTGGACTGATGGTCCCTTCTCATAAGCATCATGACATTTAGGTATTAATTTGTTTTCAGGTGGCAGTTATTCAATATATCATTATCTACTTACATATTCTCATTTTGAAAAAAATTGAGCTAAAAGAAATTTTATCTAAAAGAAAACATACCTATGTGGCAAGCTTTTATATTTCATAGGAGTTATTTGTTTATTTTCTATAGTAGGCCTATTCACTATTTTATGAGCTAGTTGTTGTGGGTCTGGGAGTTAAGGAGCTTACAACACAAGTATATTAACTATTTAACTAATTTACTTGAGAGAAATGTTTTCTGTGAAAGATACAGAGTATTTCCATTCTATAATAAGCTTTCTCTTCTCATAGACTAGTAATATTCTTCTGACAGGCACTGGGCCACAGACCTTATTTTAAGTATCATCACAATGGAGAATTTTCATATTTCCTTTAAACCTATGTAACTGAGGAAAATAAAAGAGTTTGGATGGCTATCCCTATATTTGCAATGGGAAAAAATTTACATATTATCTCCTAAGAATAAAGAATGCTTACTCATAGGAAGTTAAGGATCTCAAACTTTTGTATGTATTCCTAAAAAAAATTATTTATTAATTTTATTCTTTTTCTGGGCATTTTTGGCATTCTTGGAGTTATAAATTATGCTATCAATTACAAACAAAGGAGTATAAAATAGGGAACTGGTTACAACATGTTAGAAGGACTGGCATAGCAAAAGCAATGGCAGAACAGAAGAGTTAGTGTATGATCCAGGAAACTACTGATGTCACAGGACTAGAATTCATGAACCAACCCCTTCTGCTAAGCTGCAGGAGGGCATCTACAAAAGGCTGGAACTACTAAGGAATTTCCATGGATACCCAAGCTGGCAAAAACCACCAAAGAAGTTTAGCCATGCAATGGAGCCAATGCAATTTTCAGCTACTTTTTCTCATCTATGCTGTAGAAACATCAGCAATGATGAAATGACTAACTGCCACTGCAGTGTGACCTAAAAGCTTTCCAGTTCTTCTAGTCTTCAAGTTACCTGCCAGGGTCCCACATTAGCTAAGTATATCAGAAAATAAGCTCGCAACAGGATCTGGAAAAGGTAGCTTTCAGATTCTGACCTATCACAATTCAGAGTAGAGTACAAAAGGTTGGGTATAGATAGAACTGAGGTATAGTAGACTTGTAACTAACAATTCACTTCACTTGTCTACTTACAACCATGAAGGTACATCTGTCCAATTTAAAGTACTTTCTATCTCCACTTCCAAATTTAAATTTTAAATGTTTGGGGTTCCAAAACACATATTTAAAATTTAAGAAATGTTATCTATGTTTTACTTTTTGAAGTTGAGCTGAATTGTGGTATTTGTATTATGAATTGTGATATGTGTATTATGATGTTTGTTCAAAAGATGGCATTAATCAAATGAATGCTAGTGTCACTGTAAGGCAGTACAATCAAAGGAAATGGCAGAATCACAGTTGTCATTCAAGGAGTACAAGACCACTTTGAAGTGGTATTTGGAATTCAAGGACTTTGTGAAAGCACAACAATGCAGGCAGGAGCATGCAATACAACCTCCAACATGCTTAACAATTGTACACATTTGTGATAAGTTTAAGATGCATAGAATTGTGTGTGATCTGGGAGACTTTGCACAGCAATAAGTCCTGTTGCTTCTGCTATGGTAAACACTTTGAACAACTCTTATAATTGCAGAAGTAAATATGACTTTTATTCACTTTTTGTTATCAGTATATATTATTACAACATTGATACAGTTTTTTCCTTTGTAAAAATGTTTATGCATTTTCTGGTGCCCTCTGAATAATACAAGAATAATGAAAGATCAGGCTTCCACTTAACAGTTTACAAACTATCCTTGAAAAAATCAAATATTCTCTCAAATTTTTCCAAAGGAGAGACAAATTAAAATTCTTCATTAATATTATCCATCTCTTGGTGATGTCATTTCCTTATCATTTCTCCAAGATATTCATTAACATAAACATTAAATAGTCAAAATTAACCTTCATTTAACTCTTTATATAAAATATAGGGAAAAGTGATTATATTATAAATAACAATGAAAAAATCATGTAGAGATATTAAAATCATTATTTCTGTACTGATCATAAGAGCAGTCATGTATAATTTTCTTCCACAATAGATTTTACTTTATTGGATTGCTCAGTCTACCATTCTGGTTATGGAAATAAAAAGAGTTGCCTCAAAGACATTCCCTCACAATCTATTTTCTCTGTAATGTTGTTAGGTGCCATCAGGTCAGGTCCAACTCATAGCAACCCTATGTACAACAGAACAAAACACTCCCCAGCACTATGCCATTCCCAGAATTGTGTCAGTGCTTCTCTGATATTCATAGGGTTTTTGATGACTGATTGTTTTTGAGATTGTTTCAGGAGTGGGATGCCAGGTCCTTCTCCTGTTTTCACAGTACTGGAGATCGAACTCAAAGCCTCAGTGTGCAGAGCAAGTACTCTACCAAGTGAGCTAAACCCTGACTTTACTAATCACCCCAATAAGTATATTGTCCCCCTTTTTGGTCTATTAGTTTTAGTGTCCAAAGAATTCCAATTTTTTTTATAGTACTGGAGGACTGAACCCAGGGCCTTGCACATATTTTGCAAGTGCTCTACCACTGGACTGGATCTCCAGCCCCTTTATTTACTTGTTTTTTATTTTGAGTCAGGGTCTTGCAAAGTTATATAGGCTGCCTCTGGTGTTGAACTCATGATCTTCTTGCCTCGATTTCCCATGTTACTGGGATTACAGGTGTGAGCCACCACACTCAGCCAGTTAGTCTTTTTTTAAATAAATATAATGTAGCAGAATTGGCCTTATTCTTAAGCCTGGGCCTTAAGAATCCTTTCAGTTTCTGCTCTTACTTTCTTGGGATAAAGAGACAATCATGAAAACCTCATCTAGAATCAGACCACATAAAGAGCCTCATTGTCCCACTAGCATGAACTGTCAGACTGCTATCTCAGACCTTCCAGCTTCAAGTGAATCATCACATGATTATTACTACATATGTAGTCACTATCTAGACTGCCAATCCATGGAATCACAAGATAAGATGGAACACAATAGTTTTAATCTAAGGATTTTTTTATTGCAATAAAAGACTGAAACATAGAGTTCTTAGTCAAGGAAAATTTAATTTTAGGAAAGGGAAGAGAGACTTCTTTGCCAGCAAAGGAGTCATGGGGGGACTTAGCACTCTAAGATAATTAGATTCAACAGAATCTACCCAAATATTTAAATTCCTACTCTTGAGGTTCTACTATATTACAGGCAATGTGCTAATTTTTACCAAAGACTACTAGAATGTGTACTAATAAGTATTTCAATTCCCAAACCTTCAAGACTAACTTCAATATCTTACTTGACAACTATATTACTCCCATGTCTACAGAAGGTAAGAGATTAGAAGCTATTTGGCTTCCTGAATGTGCCTTGAATGAAAAGGCAAAAATGTTGAGATTGATATTTCTTTATGTAATCTTAGAATTTGTGTCATCATACAACAGAGATACCTGCATCTCCATTTTCAATGCAGCACTTTTCACAATAGCAAGGATTTGGAATCACCCAATGTGCCCATAAACAGAAGAATGGATAAAGAAATTATGGTACATATACACAATGGAATACTGCTCAGCAATTAAAAAAAATGATATAATGCCATTTGCCACAAAATGGATGGAATTAGAGAATATTATTTTAAGTGAATGAACACAAGCCCAGAAAGAGAAATACCACATGTTCTCACTCATATATGGGAGCTGAGTCAAAATTAAAAGAAGGAAAAAATCCAACGTGGAGGTCGGAACATAATAAAAAGGTAAAGTTGACTAAAGGGAGAAGGGTCAATTTGGGGAGTGCAAAATAAGGAGGGAGGGATCAAGTAAAAGGAGGAATTCCTGGGAGAGGAGGGGGGAGAGGAGGAACAAGGAAGAGTGAGGAATGGGGAAGGGGGCGACCTCAGGGTGAACAGCCCAACTTTAACAGTTCTAGAAATAATTATAATAATGCCAATAATACCAAAGAATGGTATTAATATAGATGAGCTAGAAAATTCATGTAATAGTACCAACAATATCAAAAGATAGTTCACTACAGAAAAAGTTTCGATCTTGAACATAATTAGGATCCAAGGATATATAGAAAAATATTACCACAAAAAACCACGCAAATGGAAGAGAAGTCTTTGGTGCAGGGGGGAACTGAGGGAGGAAATGTACAAGAGGATAAGGGGGGATTTATCTGTGCAATGTACAGCAAAATGCATATATGGAAATGTCACAATGAAATCCATGTCAGAATGAAACACATTAAGTTGTACATTAAAAATTTCCAATAATAAAAGAATTTAAGTCAGAAATGACCCACTAACCTCATCAGAGTTAATGTCATCATTTCTTAATTGATGGTCATGTTAACCAGACTTTTGGTTTCTCGAGGCTGTCCATTTGATGATAATCAGTTACCAAAGTCTACTGATATACTTCTCAGTTACAACCTAGGAACCTAAACTGATTGTGATATAGCAGGAGCCACTGCTACCAAAAGTGTTAGAACTTCTAAAGGGTTGCAACCACTAATGGTTTTACCACATCCTTTCTGCCCTGTGGCAGTGCCAGGACAAAGACCAGAAGCAAAAGTGTCTTCCTTTTCCTCAAACTTTCTTCATCCAAAAGTCTTTCCCATCGGAATTAGACAATAAGAATGGAGCCTGACAATGAAGCTTGTGAGATGGCGCTCTGACGTGTCCAGCTTCAGAAGTATATGAATACTATAGAAATGGCCAGGGAAAACACAAATGACTAGAAGAGAAATATTCTCCATTAAAGAGGTTGTTGTGAGTTCCGTAAAAAGTAATTCTTTCATTAATTTTCAACATCATACTGGGTAAAAGTAACTTCTCTGAATTAGGTTTTATCATATCTTAATAAAAGAATTGAACTAAAATTATTCTCATTTTGTCTTTATCTTCTAAAAATGGCTACTGATAAATGAAACTTTTAATTTCTAAGATTATAGGAGAATGCAAGCCGAAAAGTATAGCCCATATTTGTGGTCTAAGATTTTCTATTGTTGCTGTTGTTAGGTGCCATCGAGTCGAGTCTGACTCATAGAGACCTGCATAGGGTTATCAATGGCTGATTGTTTCGGGATTGGTTGCCACATCCTTCTCCCATTTTTGTGGTGCTAGGAATCAAACTTGGGACCTCAGAGACTGTAGAGCGGCACTCTACCAACTGAGCTAAATCCCAACCCCAAAATTTTCTATTTTCCTCATTTAATTTGATGAGAATAAATGTTGTTGTTAGATGCTATCAGGTTGGGTCTGATTCACAGTTACCGTATATTCAACAGAATGAAATGTTTCCTGATTCTGTGTGAGGCACATGATCTTTTTTTATGTTTAAGCTCATTGTTGCAGCCACTGTGTCAATCCATCTAGTTTGTTGTTGTTGTTGTTGTTGATCTGCCACTCTCTCAAACATGATATCTTTCTCCAGGGATTGGTCCCTCATGACAACATGTCCAAAATATGTCAGATGCAGTCTAGCCACCCTGGCTTCTATGGAGAACTCTGGTTGTACTTCATCTAGGACAGATCTCTTGGTTATTTTTTCAGTCCATACTGGAGATCATATGATAGAATTTTGTCAGACCAATGACTTTTCATTGCAAATACATATCTTCATCAACATAAACAGTGGTTATACACATGGACCTGCAGTTGTACCACTCTACCACCTGATCCTGTTAGATCCTGGATGCTAAGCAGGGTTGATCCTAGTTAGTACTTGGATAGGAGATAATCTGGGAACACCAAGTGCTGTTGGCTTAGGAGAAGGACCCAGTGACCCACTCCCAAAAAACAGTCAGCCATTGAAAACCCCATGAATAGCAGAGAAACACTAACAATACTGTTTCGCCTGTCATATGTAGGATTGCTATGAGTCAGACACCAACTCAGCAGCACCTAACAATAGCAACATACACATGAAAGTTACCAGATAGAATGTACAGGAACCTATATGACTATATTTGTGGAAAGAGATGATGGAAAACTCAATATCAAAAGTCAGAACAAGGCCAGATGTTGATTGTGGATCAGAACATCAAGTGCTCATATGCAGGTTCAAACTGAAACTGAAGAAAATTACAACAAATATATAAGAACCAAGATATGACATTGAGTATATCCCACTTGAATTCAGAGACCACCTCAAGAATAAGATTTAATGTGTTAGTAATGATCGAAGACCAGAAAAGTTGTGGCATGACATGAAAGATACCATTCATAAGGAAAGAAAAAGGTGATTAAAATGACAGGAAAAAAAAGAAAAGACACTCTGAAACTTTCCCTTCAATGTAGAGCAGGTAAAGTAAAAGGAAGACATGGTAAAACTAAAGATGTAAACAGGAGATTTCAAAAGGAATCACGAGAAGATAATATTGAACATTATAACGACATGTACAAAGAGCTCAAGATATAAAACCAAAGAGAAAGAATAGGTTCTACTTTTCTTAAGCTTAAGGAATTGAAGAAAAATTTCAAGCCTCACATGGAAACAGTGAAGGATTCTACTGGGAAAATATTAAATGACACAGAAATCATCAAAAGAAAATGAAAGGAATGCATAGAGTCATTATACCAGAAGGAATTGGTAGATGACCAATCATTTCAAGAAATTGCATATGGCCAGGAACCAAAGAGATTGCAGGATGAAGTGGAAGCTACCTTGAAAGAATTAGTGAAACAAGCCTCCAGGAATTGATATAATACTAATAAAGATGTTTCAACAAATAGATGCAGCACTGGAGGTGCTCACTTGTTTATGCCAAGAGATTTGAAAAACAGCTACCTGGCCAACTGACTGGTACAGGTCCATATTTGTGCCTATTCCTAAGAAAGGGGATCCAATTGAATGTGGAAATTATCAAACAATATCATTAATATCACATGCAAGAAAAATTTTACTAATGATCAAAAGCTGACAATTTTAGTAATATATTTTATTGAATTCAATATATGTAGAATGATTTCAATATAACAGTAAATGTTTAACATGCTTTTGTCATATTCAGACATGGCAATCCAGATATATTTTGGACCTACAGAGCATCTAACTTTGGACTAGTCATATATCAAATGCTCAAGAGTTACATGTTTGCATTTACTATGGTAATGGACAGTGTAGATATACATCATTGTTTTTTGTAATTTAAAGGAGAACTGGCCTGCAGCCATACCAAGGTGGCATCCAATCTTGTCAGATCTTTGGTGCTGCAGTTTTGGCAGAAGGACCTGGCAGCGCATTCCCATAAATACAATCCACCACTGTAAACTCTATGAATAGCAGAGAAGCACTGACATAGTGCCAGGCATGGCACACTGTCGAGTAGTGTTTCATCTCTTGTACATAGGATCACTATAAGTCAGACCCAACTTGATGGCACATATCAACAACAAAAATGGAGAATTACATTTTCTTACTCTTTCTTAAATTTTCTCTTTTATGATAATATAATCTTTATTGCAAACCACTTTTACTTATTGTAAAAGGAAAAATTTAAAGATATTAAAAATAATAATGGAGTAACTTTCAGAGCAATGTAAAAAGACCTTTAAATTATTTAGGAAGCATAATTAAAAGTGCCAACTTTTTCTAATATAGTAAGGATTTTTAATATATTAAATATGTGACAAAAAACTTTCTGAAATAAAATTTAGAATGACATACATCAAGAATAGCAAACGAGGTACGAACTATGAAATAGATTTGAATCTTTAACACTTATAGTTCTATAGCCTTTGAAAAGTTAACTTTTCTTCCTTTCAGATTTCACATCTGTAAAAGGGATATAAAAATGTCATTTTATCAAGGTTGTTATGAGAAGGATTGTCTGAAATATTAAATGCAAATCATGCAATCTTCTTTGTAAAAGTAGTTCATATTAAAATTTTCTTGAAAGTATTGAACTTTAAATTAGTAACAGAGCAATATGTGCAGTAAAAGGGTAAAAATTCATTTTGGCATAGTTGGTATAAGTATAGACTGGATAAAGTAGTAGAATATATAAATATAAGTATATGACTCGATCTAAAAATCATTGCCATTAAGTCATCATATATATGTATATGTGCAGGTAAACACACGTTCTGACTTGGAATCCTAACTTTGTCCACTTCCTTTCTCTGTATACTTAAACAAGTAATTTATTACCTGTGCTTTAGTTTGCTCATCATAAAGAAGGAAAAGAAAGGAGGAATACAGAGGAAGGAAGGAGAAGAGGAGGGGAGATTCACATCATACAATTGTCAGGAGAGCTATGTGAATATGATATTTAAGGAGTTTAGGTCAGTACCTGACATATGCTAAGCATTATATAAGAGTTTGCTATGATCATAGCCTTCAATATGGGTTACAACTAAACATCAACAAAACAAAAATCCTTACGACTGGGTCAGCACGCAACTTCACATTAAATGGAGAAAAGATTGAGGTTGTCCAAGATTTTACTTTGCTTGGCTCTATAATCAACACCCGTGGAAGCAGCAGTCAAGAAATCCAAAGATGCATTGCTCTAGGAAAAGCTGTGG
>VMDO01019103.1:0-40493 GCA_007922755.1 Pedetes capensis | reverse complement strand
TGTTTAGTTCCTTAACTTCATCATGTCTTCCTTTTGCTTTAGCTGCTCGACATTCAAGGGCAAGGTCCAGTGTCTCTTTGGACATGTAATTTGGTCTTTTCTTTTTTTCTTGTCTTTTTAAGAACTTTTTGCTTCCTTCTTGAATGATATCTTTTATGTCGTGCCACAACTCTTCTGGTCTCCTGTCATTTGTGTCTAAGGCATTAAACCTATTTTTGAGGTGGTCTCTGAACTCAGGTGGGATATACTCAAGGTCATACCGTGGCTCTCGTATACTTGTTCTAATTTTCTTCAGCTTCAGTTTGAACTTGCATATGAGAAGTTTATGGTCTGATCCACAGTCAGCACCTGGTCTTGTTTTGACATTTTGTACAGAGCTTTTCCATCGTCTCTTTGCACATATGTAGTCAATTTGATTTCTGTATGTTCCGTCTGGTGAAGTCCATGTGTATAGTCTCTGTTTATGATGTTGAAAAAATGTATTTGCAATGAAAAGGTCAAAATTCTATCATGTGATCTCCAGCTTCGTTTCTGTAACCAAGACCATATATTCCAACTACTGAGCCTTCTTCTTTGTTTCCAACCTTTGCATTCCAATCACCAGTGATTATCAGTATGTCTTGATTGCATGTGTGATCTATTTCAGATTGCAGAAGCTGATAGAAGTCTTCCCTTTCTTCATTTGTGTCCTTAGTGGTGGGTGCATAAATTTGAATAATAGTCATATTAACTGGCCTTCCTTGTAGGTGTATGGATATTATTCTATCAGTGACAACATTGTATTTCAGGACAGATCTTGAAATGTCTTTTTTGATGATGAATGCAACCCCATTCCCCTTGAGTTTATCATTCCCTGTGTAGTAGACCATATGATTGTCTGATTCAAAATGGCCTATGTCAGTTCATTTTAGCTCACTGATGCCTAGAATGTCAATGTTTATGTGCTCCATTTCTCTTTTAACTATTTCTAATTTTCCTAGATTCATACTATGTACATTCCATGTTCCAATTATTAATGGATGTTTACAGTTGTTTCTCCTCATTTTGAGTAGTGCCACATCAGCAAATGGAGGTCCCTGGGGTTTTACTCCATTTCTGTCATCACAGTAGACTCTACTTTGAGGAGGCAACTCTTCCCCAGTAGTCTTTTGAGTGCCTTCCAATCTGGGGGCCTCATTTTCCAGCACTATATCTGACAGTGCTTCTTTCCTATCCATAGGGTTCTCAATGGCTAGTTGTTTCAGGAGTGGTTCGCCAGGTCCTACTCCCTAGTCTGTCTTAGTCTGGAAGCTCACCTGAAAACCTGTCCACCATGGGTAACCTTGCTCATATCTGAGGCACCAGTGGCAGAGCTCTCAGCCTCATCGCAACACACAAGCCCCCACAGTGGGGCAAACTGACAGACGTGTGGGGGCCGGCTACAGTGGATGATGACAAGCCACTCTGATAGCATTTCTCATACCACAAAGTGACATTTGTTTATTTGATTGTCTCACCCCCAAGACTGTGAACTTTTTGTAACTTTTTTTTGTAAGCAAGATCTTTTTGAACTTTTTGTAAGCAAGATCTATATATCTTTTATATATCTCCCCATCCCTGATACCTATGTCTCCAACACAGTCTGGTCCATAGTAGATGCTCAGTACATGTTAAATAAATGAATGCCTAGTTGTCTCAGCTATTTCTGACAGGCTTTGTGAGCTTGTACATAGTTGACTTTTGGAAAGGCTTTAATTTTCCTGTGTTAAAGTCTTATCACAAGCCTTTTCTCACAACTCTAGTGCTGTTATAACAGTGATGTGAATCCAAGTGTTCTGTTAGATTACTTATTACAACTTAAAACTTTACAAATGTTGGGGAGGAGGAAGCTAATCCTTTTTCTCTGTGCAGTAGTATATTTATACAATCCAGGTTTGCTAGAAGGTACACCTAGTATGACAAAAAGTCATTTCCCGATTACTAAGAAATGTTACTGTACCACTTACTAGATAAAATATAAACTTGGCCTCTAATCCAAAGATCCCAGCTACTTTGGAATGGGGAGTATAGCTTAGTGGTAGAGCACTTGCCCACCATGCCTGAGGCCCTGGGTTTCAGAAAAACAAAAAAGAAGGAGAAGGACGAGGAAAAAGGAGGAAGAGAAGAAGAGGAGAAGGAGGAGGAAGAAGATGGTGATTCAGACTGCTTTGGCCAATATAGAAAAATCAGGATAGGATAGGCATGAATGAATTGGGCTCAATCTTCTAAATATTAGTAGCTTTGGATTTTCTGCAACTTTTTCAACTGCAGTAACATGAGAAAGAAAGTTTAAGCCTCATTATCAGTTGCATAATAAAATCCTTTTCTTATCTTCAAATGAATTTTTGTTTTTTAATTATGCTACCTGAGCAATAGCTTGCCTTTCAATGAATCTTGAGATAAAAAAGAAACTCCTGTATGTTAGATAATTACCTAAATGTTCTGATTAGGAAACACACTGATAATGGCTTCAAGTTCATGCTGTATTCCTTCAGGGTTTATTGGGCATCCCCAGAAAGTGCTCAACTCAGAGAAGGGGACGAGCAGGGAGGGAGGGACCCAAGACATGTAAATCAACAGCAATACATGTCAACTACACATGCCCACACAAATGCCACAAGGCATTATCATGATTAAGTATCAGATCTGTACTGAATGCATTAGAAATTTAGACAAAGGAGGAGATTGTGACTTGGAGTGGTTAGGAAACACTTCCCACAGGACAATTGGTAACTAAATGGGGCATGACAGGAGGGGTGGGATGGAGCTAAGAGAGGTGGCTGGGAAACTATTCCACCTTAGCGAGGTGACCCTTGTGAAAAGACCCAATGGATTATGCAGGGAGAGTGGCCAGGTCCCCCAGATGTACTATATCCTTGGGAGTAGTAGGAGATATGTCAGAATGAAAGGTGGGATTGTTTTGAACCCTGAATGCCACAGTAATGTATCTGGGTTCTAAATGAAAATATATGTTCAAAATAAGAAAGGATAGAATAAATTTTATTGAGAGGATTCTGCAAGCTCAAATAAATGAGAAAAGTTAGTTGAAAAGTGTTGGATTACTTGAGACATAGAGCATAAACTGTCAGACCTTGAAGTGACCTTCATCTTCATGTGGTCCATATGCCTGTCTTCTTCACAAATAGGGAAATTGGGACTAAACCAAAATCAAAAGCTGCCCGTGCTCACTCCGTTAGCAAAGGCAAAGCCAGAACTAGAAACCAGTGTGGTTTTCTTTTCACCCCCCTTAATAAATTCAAATCTCCAGACTTAGACAAATCACGTCCCAGGTTGCTCAAAGAACTCCCAGAACCATTGTCCACAATCTTTGAAAAAGCATGGAGAATAAGAGAACTGTTAACAGACAAGAGAAGAACAAAGTTGTCCTCATTTTCAAAAGGGGGGAAAGGGGCATATTATAAAAACTATAAGCCAGTCAGCTTGACAATTATCCCTGGCAGAATTCTAGAACAGAATTTTAAAAGGCTATTTACTCCACAAACATTATTATAATAATAGAAATGAAGGGGGAAATAACCCACAATTTCACCACTTTAACCCATCAACTGAACAGATTATTAAGTAGACTCTTTGTATATCTTTAGAAAAGCAGACATCACTCAGAGCCAACCCCAAATCTCAGAAACAAAACATGTCTTCATTTATTGCTTTTTTGATAGGGATATTAGATTGGTAGAAAGAAGACGCATCAAAAGCATCCTTGCTTTCAGTGTGGCCTTTGACAAGATCTATCATGATTGCCTTGTGATAGGACATGAACTGGCTGATGGCCATGGGGACAACCAAGGATGGGGAGAGAATTATACCTAAGGAAGGCTGATTTAGTGTGCAGATCAGCCTGAAGGCAAACTGATGGGAGGCCCTCGAGAACTCTTTTTTTGCCCTTCCAGGATAGTATTTGTGTGTGTGTCTTACAGGAAATGTTCATCAGATTGTCATTTCTGGTTAATATGGAGGATGAGAAGATAAAACTAATTATAGTAGCAAACACATTGTTGTTGTTGTTGTTGTTGTTGTTAGGTGCCATCGAGTTGAGTCCAATTCATAGTCACCCTATGTACAACAGACGAAACACTCCCTGACACTGTGCCATCCCAGGCACTAGGTCAGTGCTTCTCTGCTATTCACAGGGTTTTCAATGGCGGAATGTTTTGGGAGTGGGATGCTGGGTCCTTCTCCCAAGCCTACAGCACCAGGTATTCTCAGGCAGTCTCTCATCCAAGTATTAACCAGGCCCAACCCTGCTTAGTTTCTGAGACCAGATGGGATCAGATGCCACAGTGGTATGGCTACACTTACTGAGTGTTTACAGTGTACCATGTTGTTGTTGTTAGGTGCCCTCAAGTTGTGTTTGACTCATTTTGACCCTCATGGGGTTTTCAATGGTGATTGTTTGGGGATTGCCTCAGGAAAGGATTGCCATTGTCCTTATCCCATTTCTGTAGTGCTGGGGATTGAACCCGGGTCCTCAGAGAGTGCGGAGATACACTTTACCAACTTGTGCCGTGAATTGTGTTAAATACTTTTCCACAAAATTATCACATTTAAATTGTACCACTCTGTGAGAAAGGTAATAATAATAGTATCTCCTATTATAGCTCTCTTATAGTACAGAGGAAATTGATATTTTAAGAAATCAGTTATTTTGTCAAAGATGACACACACAGCTTGCAACAGAACAAACTTTTGGGTATAGACATGTCTGACACCAGAGCGAGAAATAAATGATTCTAAGTAATTTCGATATGCCACAGCTTAAATCCTCATGACATCACAGGCCTTAAAACCTGTATTTTATTTTATTTCAGTAATGGGAGGAACCCAGGTTCTCACACATGGTAGGCAAGTGTTCTACCACTGAGCTGTACTCCCCAACCCCTTTTCATTTTGTATTTTGTATTTGACACGGGGTTTGGCTGAACTGCACAGGCTGCCTCTGGCCTCGAACCTGTGATCCTCCTGCCTCCACCTCCTAAGTCTCTGGGATTGCAGGTGTGTACCACTCTGCCTAGCCAAAACTTGTATTGATTTTATTTTTTAACTTTAATTTTTAATTTTATTATCTCAACACAGGGTCCTGCTAAGTTACACAAGCTGCTTCTGGCCTCGAACTTCTGATTCTCCTATCTCTACCTCTTGAGTCACTGGGATCACAGGCATGAGCTATGTGCTTGGCCAAAACCTGTATTTTAATTCTACTAATCAATTGCATATACCAGAATGGGCCAGATCTTGCCACATGAGTAACCTGGGAGTTTTAGTTAACCAAGGCTTCAAGAAAAAGCATAATTGTGGCATGACTGTGAAGAAAATTAACCCAATTGTGGCTCCATTGATAAAGTAACTACATTAGCCCTGTTAACCATGTGATCAGAACTTTTTTTTTTTTTTTCAAATCAGCTACATTTTGGCTCTAAGGAAGAATATTCTAGCTCTTGGAATCACCTAGAAATACAATGGGCTACTTCTTTGAGTGGCCAATTGCATGTTAATTGAGAGAATCAAACAGACTGGGAAACCCCTTGAAAGGCAGAGATTCTTCCTATGGGAACAGGGAGGAAGACAGGTATCAGGCAATCCCCTTTCCAAACCCTTAGTTCTAATTTAGATGTTTGCTTATCAGAATTTGGTTGGTGGCTACAAATCAAATAGTGGATTATTCATCAACCAATTTAAAAATAATCTTCAAATAACTCCATATAAATTGAAATAATCTGGTTTGTTAGAAAATAGGAGAGTTCATTTCATTTTTAAGCTACCAGAAACCATAGGGGCATTAAGGAGCAAACACCCATTCCATATCAGAACACGAATTTAACATTTATCACCTTTCATTATAGTTGTCAGTGAAGCCTCTTGAGCACTTGTCTCTGTTTTTGACACTATGTAGTTAAGGGATTGATCACTCTTGTTAGATCTCTTTACTCTTAAGGTCGCAGTGTATTTCTTTCATTTAGTCCTGATCATTTAGTTGCAGCACAATTGGATTATTGCTAGACAGAAATCCCTTCTGAAACGTGCTGCACAACGGTGGGTCCACACATCCAGAAACAAAAGAATTCTTTGGATTATTAGAAAGTTTCTGCTCATGGTTCATTTTTGGGTTTGTTTGATGTTGTTGTGTTTGGGTCCTCTCTCTCTCTCTCTCTGTTTTGTTTTTTGTTTCAATCAGAGAAGTTGCCTGTGTGCTAGCGCCATCTTGTGTTGGAAGCGCGCACATTTTTTCAATCATAGGGAGAAAGCACAGTTTGGACACTTTGGGAGCCACTAATTCTTTCTACACCTTAGAATATGCAGATAGGAAAAAAGCTCCAGACGTCAAATATTGAATGGCCTTGTGCCATCTCAGCAACCCCTTCCAAGGTCCTTCTCAGAGACAGAGATTTTACTCCCCAGAATAAACATTAAGTCCAGAAAGCTAAGACTGCAAGAAATCCTCCTGGGACAAATGAAAACAGAAGAGTTGAATGGGAGCGATCACAAGCAATTTTTTCCTTTCTATTTCCATTTACTTTCACTTTCTCAGAACTCCTGGCATGTTAAGACAGGCAAAAACATGTGACCAGAGACTTGCAGATGCTCAGAAATCACTCCAGGGAGTGAAAATGGATCTGAAATGAAAGGCCAAGATCAGAAAATGCATTAAATACCCTACAGTAGAGGACCACAATTTTTTTTCAGAGCAATGCTTTCTGAGAAGTGGTGGCCAGGCAGAACTTGTTCAACTCCATGCCAATGATAAGGCGTCTCTTAAAATGATTCCATATTTAATTCACTGGAATTTAGGAATGGGATATCATTTGCATTCTTGTTCCAGTTTTGGGATTATTCAGGATTTGGGATAATATTGTTGTTGTTGTTGTTGTTGTTGTTAGGTGCCGTTGAGTCCGTATCCGACTCATAGCTACCCTCATAGGGTTTTCAATGGCTATTTTGGGATTGCCTTGGGAGTGGATTGCCAGGTCCTTCTCCCATTTTTGTGGTGCTGGGAATTGAACTCAGGACCTCAGAGACTGCAGCACAGCACTGTACCAACTGAGCTAAATCCCAGCCCTATTACCCTTTAGAAAACCAAATATTTGAAATCAAAGTCATTAAAAGAATGTATGGAATCTCCAACAATTTTAATGAATAGAATGTATGATAAGGCTAAAACTTGTTGTTTTTCTTAGGTGCCGCCGAGTCGGTATCCGACTCATAGCGACCCTGTGTATATAACAGGTGAAACACTATTGTCAGTGCTTCCCTACTGTTCATAGGGTTTTCAATGGCTGATTGGGGTAATATTAAGGACTTCATATCAAATAAAAATAATACAAGCTCAAGACAAGCATTATCCCAAATCCTACATATAGGTGAGTGAGTGTGGGTAGATTCCATGATTGCTAAGATCCTTTTCCTGTTCTGAGAGGTTTTTTTTTTTTTTAGAGCTCTGTGACTTGGGGCCATCCATAAGATGGACAGGGGCTGGGATTTAGCTCAGTTGGTAGAGCACCACTCTGCAGTCTCTGAGGTCCCGAGTTCGATTCCCAGCACCGCAAAAATGGGAGAAGGATGTGGCAACCCACTCCCAAGGCAATCCCGAAACAGTATACCATGGAAAACCCTATGAGAGTTGCTATGAGTCAGATGCGACTCGACGGCACCTAACAACAACAACAACATAAGATGGACAAGGGGTGTCTTTGTGTCAGAGAGGACTGGCCTAAAGGGTTCAGGGGTTGGCTGGGTAAAAGCCTCCATATCTCTTTAGTTATCCTAAAGCAGGCTGATTTGGCCCAAGTCTGCTTATTTGCTTTTCTCAGCTCCTTCTTACCCCTTGTGTTCTTTGGATGGTTTGTGTATTTACTTTATATCCTTGTCAAATCATACGTGTGATGATGTTTTAGTTTCCTTCAGTATTTGGAAAACTCCTCAAAGACAGGGGATGGGTCATTTGTGTTTTATATCTCCAGGGATCTTGGTACAGATTGAGCCTTGCATCTGATCACATCTCATTATGATACCAAATCATGGACTTCAAGAGATGGTGGCGACCTTGGATATCACCTGGTCCAGTGATCTCACCTGGTCCAATCATCTTTAGATGGGGAACAGAGACTCCAAAGTGGGATGGGATTTGCTCAATGCCATGTAGTGTTTCAAGGGACAGTAGTCCCTGAGGATCCTGACTTGGCCACTTACAATGCATCTCAATCTCACTCTCCCCAAGTGGCAGAAAATATGTTCCCTCTTCCCTCCAGCCTAAAGCAGCTAGCCACATGCGAGAAACTGCCTCAAAGCCTCAAGTAGTCAAATATTGTCTTCTACTCCATAATGGACACATGTTTGTTTAAATAAATGTAATGCTAGGAAACTATTTTTTTTTTTGATAAGGAGAATGAGTACTGAACATATAATAGAAAGTCATTTTTATTTTCTTGGCACAATGCCGTAATTCCTGGAGTCAATACAAAGTTGTAAGCCCTGGGGGGAGTGCTTGGGGCTTAGGAATGGCAAACATCTTTCAAAATGTGGCTCTGCACCCCCTGAAGCTATGTGAGGGAGGATAGGGACAGAGGGAGGGCAAACAGGGGAGGGGGAGAAAACTAGGGCTCTATGATTTTTAAAATCAATATATTGTTTAAACAGCTTTCCTGAAGTTTATTTCACAAACCATACAAGGCAGGGTTTTAGTATAAAGGTACTGTGCCTTGAAAGAACAGAAAGTTTTAAGAGCCCGGAACTGGTGGGGGTCATTAACAAACACCCCTTTCCATGCAGTGTCTTTTGCAATGGAAGAAACAGTGGCTTGTAGTTTTTAAACTCAGTTCAGGCTCTGTCCTCCTCTAAGTGTGATCTTTAAGACATTATTAATCCACAGAAGCACCCCTGTCCTCCCCTCGACACCTCCACAAATTGAATCAAAGCTCTGCCCATAGACGTTTGCTTGATTTGCCAGATAGAAGTCATGGACTCTAGGGATTAATTTGCAGGAAAAATCTGTTCTTGTGTTGTGGGCTGGGAAAAGAAACAAAGGAAAGGGAAAGGGTCATAGGTAATAAAGCAGTAAGCAGCACTGCTTTCTTAAAGAAGAAAAACAGAAACTCATCCTGGGAGGGTACTCACATCCACCTGAGGTTTAGTAATCAGCACCAGAATGAGAAGTTGTTGTTAGGTGCCATCGAATTGTGCCCGACTCACAGTGACCCTCATAGAGTTTTCAATGGCTGATTGTTTCAGGATTGCCTCAGGAGTGGATTGCCATGTCCTTTTCCCATTTTTGAGGTGCTGGGAATCAAACCTGGGACCTCAGAGACTGCAGGGCTGTGCTCTACCAACTGAGCTAAATCTCAGCCCCAGGTAGCAGAAGTAGATGTCTTAAAACCCCATTGAGAGATGGTATAAGGTGGCAATTAGGACTATGAGCTTTGGAGCTGGGGACCAACATCAGGATCCTTGACCTTGAGTCAGGTAATCAGTCTGTACCTCAGTTCCCTTGCATGTGAAATGGGCATAATATGAGTAGCTATTTCACAGGATTGTTGTGAGAATTATATCCATATACTTATATAAAGAGCTTATAACAGCATCAGGCACATACTTAGTGCCATATAAGCAGTTGCTATTTACTATTTCATGCTCTTTTCAATCTGCACGCCCCCCCCCCCCCCCCCCCCCCCCCCCCCCCCCCCCCCCCCCCCCCCCCCCCCCCCCCCCCCGCACACACACAGGCTGTCCCTTCCCCGAGCACATTTTCTCTTTTTGAGCACATTTTCTCTTTTTCTGTGTCTCTGTCTCTCTCCTCACTCTTCCTTATCACACCAGGCATATTGCTGCCCTGGAATTTCACACTTGCTGTCCCCTCTGCATGGAATACTCTTTGCCTAGATATCTATTAATCTTAATTTCCTTACTTCATCCAAGTCTTACCCCGATGCTACTTTTTCCACAGGCCCTTCCTGAGTTTTTACAATGTTCCTTACTGGATCTCTAGTTTTTGTTGTTGTTGTTGTTGTTGTTTGTTTTGTTTTTTGCTTATTTATCTGTTTGGTTTTTGTTTTTTCTTCTACAATTCTTATCACTTTACAACACACTGTACAATGCACTTTTGATATGCTGTATAATTATCCATCTTCCCCCATACCTGCTCACTCCTTGTTGTTGTTGTTAGGTGCCGTAGAGTCGGTATCCGACTCATAGCGACCCACATACGGTTTTCAATGGCTGTTTCAGGATTGCCTTGGGAGTGGATTGCCAGGTCCTTCTCCCACTGCTCACTCCTAGCATGTAAATTTCACAAGGGCAGGGATTTCTACCTGTTTTGTTCACTGATCTATTCAAAAGGCAAGAGGCAGCACCTACAACATGGAGAATGCTGGCTAAATATTTGTCAAATGAAGAATTGAAGAGTTAATTCACATTAGATGATCCGTTGTAATTTCTCGACATCACTGGGTGTGCTCGTTAGGAATAGGCCAAACTCACATGTCTGGAGTGATCTAAGTCCATGCAGTACACCCTCTGGCTGCCCTTTTCACTCCCTAAGGCTTTGACTTGCTTCCTTCACTCTTAATTTTTACAATTATTTTTTCAGGGAAGTGTTTTCCTGCTTTCTGCTTTTAACCTCAAAGCTTCTCACATTATTTTCTAAGTCATATCTGTTTTCCTTTTTTTTTTTTTTTTTTTTTTTTTTTAACAACATGATGACCAAAACCCTAATGTGGCATTCCTGGAAGGAAAGCCCCAGCCAGGAATGTCACAACTCTGAGTCTTTTCAGACTGCTCCATCCTCTAATTAGGATGGCCACACATCTCAGCTGCTGCTTTTGACTGCTGCTGTGAGCTGCATGTTGATGCCCATCTTTGTGCTTAGATAATTTCCCTGAGCAGCTAAAACTAATAATCAGTGGTATTTTCAATAGGGCCTTTCCATTTAGTGTGGGGTGAGTTATTCAGCACTTCATTTTTTTTTAAGGTTGAATCTAATTCCTTGTCATGTTTCCTAATTACGAAGATTTGTGGGATTTCATTTTGATTTTTTGAAAAATTCCTTCCCAGGAATGCTTATCTAGGCTTCAGTGAGTGTTTCATCTGCTTCTTTCACCTCTTAATTCCTGCTGGGGTTGTTAACGTGTCAGACTTCAACAGCAGGGCGGATTCTGGGGCTGCCTCATTGTTGGCTGTTTTTCAGACAGAGGCAGGGTCTTTCTTTATACTCAAGGCTGTGGGCACAAATACAGCTTTCTCTCCCCTACTCCCTCACCCTCTTCTGGCCCCTGTCTCTCCTTTTGCCGCCTTCTTCTAGACTCCTTCTTCTCCTTCCTCATTCCTTTCTGATGTGGGACCCCATCTCCCATATATGATTCTATTTCTCTTCAAATTCTGGCTGTAAATGTGGCTGGGCTTTAGAAATAAAAATGATTAGGCCAGTAACATTAAAATAACATAATAAATAAAGCATTTAATATTTAGTAAGTTAAATATTATGGGAGAAGGACGTGGCAACCCACTCCCAAGGCAATCCCAAAACAATCTGCATTGAAAACCCTATGAGGGTCACTATGAGTCAGACACGACTTGACGGTACCTAGCAACAACAACAAGTTAAATATTAGAATTAACAGAATAAATTAAAATAAAAATTATCTCCTATATCTTACTACTTACTTGGTTCTGTTTTATCCTGTTGTCTTGAGGGAAGTAGACTGGCCCTCTCCTGCAATTCAACTTGATCCTCTCTGCATCAGACTGTTTTCTCCATCTGATTATTTTCATGTTTTCCAGTGTGAAGTCTCCTCTGCTCCTAGCCTCCTCCTCCCTCCTTTCCTTCCCTTTAGGCATTCCCTCCTAATCTTTGTGGCATTCAAAAATCTAAACAACTTCCAATCATTCAGGGATCCCTGGGCTAGATTTTACATGGCTTAAGACATCTCCACCCAGAAGATACATACAAAATGTGAAAGATAAGGCAGACTCTCAGGTTTTCCTGAGTAAACTAGTGACCACAATCAGGATGCATAGTTTGCACAGCAGTGGCACTGTGCCCTCAACAGTGATGCACCAGGGAAGCATTGCTGTGCTAGGCGCCATCTCTGTCCATAACAGGGGAATTGTAAGCCTTACACACAGAAGGTAATCTACTAAAAGACAGTGAGAGGTTGAGCTCCAATAATTAGGCCAGCCTTGAGGGTGTGTGGAAGTCGTTTTCCATAAGGATATTTTAGAAAGTCCCAGATCCACTACATTTCCTCAGCAGAAGAAGAGAGAGATCATCATTAGTTACAAACCCAAATACCTAAAAGAACCCAGACAGGTCATTTCAATGAGACAGAGAGTCCATTCCCAGTCTTAAGAGGTCAGCATGACTTCAGCCAGCTGGTGTGTAGGAATGCAGTGAAGTAGGAGGTACGTATGGTTTCAAGTAAAATGTCCCAATTTTAATATTGTGGGCATTTGTCAAAATTTTTTTATTCTCTTTTCCATTAAAGCCTATTAGCTATCAGTTTGTGATCCTGGGACTAAATATTCATTTGCACAATTCTGTCCCATACTTTCATTTTTTAACTCAGCGCTCCCAACTCAATAATAATAACAAAAAATTATCACTAAAGTTGTACAGGTATTTTCATGTCCCTTTATATTAATTTAGGATATAGCAGTGCATTTGAAAGCTTGTCCATCCAATATATAACCATCCTAATCACTCCATCCAGTTCTTCTACCAGTGCAGGAAAACCCAAGGCTCCAAGGAAGTGAAGTATAGCTCAAACCCATAAAAGACTGAGGACTTGCTCCTAACTTCACTAGTTGAATTTGCTTTGCAAAAATCCAGTCCACCTTTGAGGAAAAGCTACTTCCTAAATCACCTAACTGCTACTGTTCACTTTTCAAGGGCAGCATTATTCTGACATCAAAACTTGTTAAAGACAATTACAAAGATGACAGTAACAATATATAGTTTTCATTAATCATCACCAATTTTTTTCAGTGCCAGGGATAGAACCCAAGGTCTTGTGGGCATGCTAAGCACATGAAATATCACTGAACTGCATGCTCATAAATTCAAAGATTCTTTATTTTTATTTATTTATTTATTTATTTATTTATTTTATTTTTGTAGTGCTGGGCATCAAACCCACGGCCTTGTACATGGTAGGCAAGAACTCCACCACTAAGTCACATCCCAAGTCCTTGGGTTTTCTGGGGGGGGGGGGTTGTTTGTTTGTTGTTTTTTGCTTGCCTTTTTTTTTCTTTGTTTTGAGACAAGAACTCATTATATAGTCCAGGCCAACCTTGAAATTGCTATATAGCCCAGGCTGGCCTTGAACTAGTAATCTTCCTGCCTCAGCCTCTTGAGTGATGAGATTACAGGCATGTGCCACAACACCTATAATAAATAAAATTTAATCCTAAATAAAAGATGAACAAATTGAACCAAGTAAGATATTAAAAATATAGTACAAACCAGGTCTCATGGCACATGCCTATAATCCCAGTGACTTGGAAAGCTGAGGCAGGGGGATTGTGAGTTCAAGGCCAGAGGCACCCCGTGAAATTTAGCGAGACTGTCTTAAAACACAAAATAAAAAAGGGGCTAGGGTTGCAACTCAGGTAGAGCAGTTTCTTCACATGCACAAGGCCCTGGGTTCAAACCCTCGGGTGCAAATTAATAATTTATTATTATTAAATAAATATTATTAAATAATATTAGCATAACAATGTTAACAATAAATAAATATTACTAATATAACTTAATATTATTAAATAATAATAATACACAACAAAGTAGAGTTTATTTCAGGAATATAAGGAGAGACAGAACATCAGGAAATCTATTGTTGTTGTTGTTGTTACATGCCATCAAGTCGAGTCCAACTCATAGCGACCCTCATAGGGTTTTCAATGGCTGACTATCTCGGGATTGCCTTGGGAGTGGGTTGCCACATCCTTCTCCCATTTTGCGGTGCTGGGAATCGAACTCGGGACCTCAGAGACTGCAGAGCAGCACTCTACCAACTGAGCTAAATCCCAGTATAACTCATTATATTAGTATAACTCATTATATTATATGAGTTATTAGTATAACTCATTATGTTAATGACCCAGAGTAAAAAATGAGTATTATAAGAGTCTAAGACATAGTCAATACAATTTAACACTATTTCCCAATTCAAAGTTTATAGTAAACTAGGGATAGAAAATATTATTTAAAGGTGATAATGTATTTAAAGAATATTTAGCATCAACTAGGAGCACATTGTTGTTAGGTGCTGTCGAATTGTGTCCGACTCATAGCAACCCTCATAGGGTTTTCAATGGCTGATTATTTCAGGATTGCCTCAGGAGTGGATTGCCAAGTCCTTCTCCCATCTTTGCAGCCCTGGGAATCAAATCCAGGACTTCAGAGACTGCAGCACTGTGCTCTACCAACTGAGCTAAATCCCACCCCAAAAGATCAGTTGGTAGAGCACCACTCTGCAGTGTCTGAGGTCTCGAGTTTAATTCCCAGCACCACGAAAATGGAAGAAAGACGTGGCAACCCATTCCTGAGGCAATCCCAAAACAGCCAGCCATTGGAAAACCCGGCAAGGGTCACTATGAGTTGGACACGACTTGACGGCACCTAACAACAACAACAACAACAACAACAACACATGCTTATTTTACTGTGTCAAATTTAAATGCCTATTATCTTGTTCCATAGTCTCAAAAAATGGTCCTAGGCTTTGGCCAATGCCAATTTTTTTGGCCAATAAGTAGAGAGAAAACTACATTATTTGCAGGTAATATGATTGTTAGAGAGATTGGCTGATAAAGTATTTGAATTAATAAGCTATTTTTTTCAGTGTGGTATGATACATGATATATACATCTAAAACCCAATAGCTTTCCTAAATTATAGAAATGAAACCCTTATTTATAAAAAAAACATAAAACATCTAGGAACAAATGTCACAAGAACTGTGCAAATTTATGTAAAAATATTTATACATGTATTTTTTCAGTACTGAGCCTTCCACACGCTAGGCAAGCACTCCACCACAAAGCTGCACTCCCAGATGCTTTTTTATTTTTTGTTTTGAGACAGGGTTTCATTAAGCTGCATAGGCTGCCTCTGGCCTTGAAATCATGATCCTCCTGCCTCAGCCTCCCAAGTTGCTGGGATTACAGGTGTGTGTCACAGAGCCAAACTGAAAAAATAACTTTCAAGAATGTATTTAAATATATTAAAGACCTAAGGGAAAAGCTGTAGTTCAATGGTAGAGCATATGCCTAGCAAGCATGAGGCCCTAGGTTCAAAATCCAGTGCGCGCACGTGCACACACACACACACACACACACAACCAAAATACATAAAGAGATGCATTCCTGAACAGGAAGACTCATTATTTTGAAAAATTTGAAAAAGAAGAATATTAGGAGATTCTTTATGAAAAGGCAAACATATTACAAAGTTATAAAATTATAATAGTGTGGCATGGCATAGGAATAAGCAGTGAACAGAATAGATAAGAATGTTCAGAAACATATATGCATATATATGCAAATTTAGCTTGTGAGTAACCATGGGACTTTAAAGCAGTGGAGAAAGAAGGAATCGGTCAATAAATGACATTGGGGAAACTGTTTAATTATTTAGCAAAAATGTCCATGATCTCTTACTGAACAATTTCATCTCTAAGCGTTAAGTCCAAGGAGGTTACTGAACAAATGTCTGAGCAAGAACGTTTATTGCAGTAATTCTTGGAAAAGTAAAAGTTGAAAACCACTTAAATGTCTATCACAGTAGATTCTTTCAAATGTGTATGTAAAATCCATATAAACTATGGAATACCATCAGTCTACTTTAAAGTAATGAAATAAATATATACATATTGGAATGGAAGGATATGCACAATATATTAAATGAAAAAAATCAGGCTCTAAATCTATAGGTATTCTTTGATTGCATTAAAAATGTGTAGAGACATAGAAAAGTCTAGAAGGATATATAAGAAGCTGTTTCTCTTTTGTTTCCTATGGGAAACAAAACTACATCTTTACCTCTAAGGATATTCCCCTGTCAGCTCTCTTTACCTAGGTGACTTCAGTGGGAACACCTATTTGTAGTCTTAATTTAAACTTCCCAGGGGAGCTTTCAAGACCCTCTACCTTAGGTATGCATGCTCACATAGAGCTCTATACTTGCCATAAACCATATTGAACCTTTTTATTTTTCTAAATTACTTGTTTTCTTCTATAGGTTCTAAAATTCACCAGGCCAGTGACTGTACATACAGTATGTCAGCGTTCACTTCTTACTCTAGCAAAGTTTGCCTATTATCTGTCACTTGTTTGACTTTTACCATATGCCAAACGCTGTGCTACTTCTTTCAATAATCTCACTACACCCTTAGGTAGAACTATTAACATCTCCACTTTGAGGATGAGGAAATTAAAAGGCAGGTTACGAAATTTGTAGCAAATGCTGATATTCACAGAAATTTGTAGCTGATATTCACAGACCTGACTCTTGCTTACCACACTTTCTATAAGGTGATCAGTAAACACGAATTCAATGGGCTCAAACAGAAAGATCGTGTACATGGCGCGGTGGTAGTGTTTTGCTCTGTTGCTATGCGTCGGATCCAACTCGCGGGCACCTGCTTGAACATAGTTGGTGGAGATACAGCAGTGAAGATTTAGCATTGGAGAAGCGTGGTTGGTTTTAAACTTCTACAACTCAGCTATTTGCAACTCCGCCCACGACCACAAGCCCACCGCCCCGGAAGGCAGCGACAGGGGCGGGGCGACCTTCTATGAGTGGGCGGGACCAGCGCTGATTGGCTGGATTCTGGCGGAAGTCGGAAGGTTCGGTGGTCTGAAGAACCTAGCTAGTGACAGGGAGGGGGAGCAGAGAGGCCTCCGTAAAGGGTGCTTCTCTGTGCCTTCGCTCCCGACGACCCTCGGAAAAGACCCAACATCCCACCTCCGCGGCTAGCCTTTTCGCTCAGGCTCTCTCCGCTGGACTTCGCCGCCGTTATGTGGGAAGTGAATCCGGTGAGTAGCCGGGCGGGACGGGGCGGGCCCAGTGGGCGGGGTTGATTAGCGAGGGGCGGGAGGGGGTTCCGGGGAACTGCTCCTCGTCTCCGGGTTCAGACAAGGTGTTTGGGTTCCGGGGACGCGAAGGTCCCGGCCCTTGCTGGGTCTTTTACAGTCTACACTCGCGGTTTTGAGTGGTGGAGGTGCGCTGTGGGTTCCTAAGCCCCCTATTTTCTTTTTCCAGTTGATCATTTTACTTCCGGTGGTTTCTCTGTCTCCCTTCACTACTCCCCCACCCCCCAAACTTTGTGTTTTGCTTTCTTATTGGAGTTACTGGCTTTCGAACCTGTTAGTTCCTTTCCCTTTGCGTTAGGTGTACTGCCGGTCACACCCACCTAAAGCGAGAGAATTCGACTCCAGTGTCCCGAATGGACCCCAGGGGAACTATCAGTGCTCCTTTCCCCCTCTTGGTGGACAACCATTTAAATTTTGGGGGACTGGCTGGCTGTATGTTCTAAGTCTCTAGATGGTGATCTAGTTCTTAGGTGTTTTAGTGGTTAGACCGATGATCTGGAACATTTCAAGTCTGTCTTCTTCCTTGTTTGCCTCTAGTATTTGCGTTCTATCTACATGTGTTTTTGTCTACTTTACTTTTATACACTTATTTAAAGTGCAATCCTCAAAGAATGCGATCGGTTTCCCAAGAGTATTCTGTTTTCTTGTGGTTGAAAGCGCCTAAGTAGTATGGCATATGGTCCCTTTTTACAACTGAGTAGACTGGGAAAATGGCAGAATCACATTTCAGCAAGTTTCTGCACTTAATATGTGGGACTACCCCATATGCTGAGATAACTGTCGTAATTTATTTTAAT
This sequence comes from Pedetes capensis, assembly GCA_007922755.1. Classification (NCBI taxonomy): domain Eukaryota; kingdom Metazoa; phylum Chordata; class Mammalia; order Rodentia; family Pedetidae; genus Pedetes; species Pedetes capensis. Next base: position 22,578 of record VMDO01019103.1, on the reverse strand, counting down.
AACCCTCAGTATCTATAGTTAGAGCAACTCATTTGCTATTACCAGTATTGCCTACCCCTTTCCTATTTCTGGAATATATTTCCAGATAAGTTGATCAATAAGTTTCTTTATATTTTTATTACCTGGTAGAAGCGAACTTGGTGGTCTCAACTTGATAGTTACACATTGTGATTCCATTCTAGTCCTTCATATAACAGTTGTTCTTATTTGGTGCCATCGAGTGAGTTCCAACTCACAGTAAGTAACCCTGTGTACAACGGAACAAAACACTCCCCAATTCTGCCAGCCACACGATCTTCCTTATGCTTAATCCCATTGTTGCAAACACTGTGTCAATCCATATAGTTGGGGGACTTCCTTTTTTTCATTGACCTGCCACTTTCCTAAACATGCTGCCCTTCTCCAAGGATTGGTCCCTCCTGATTACATGTCTAAAATACTTAAGATGCAGTCTAGCCATCCTTGCTTCCAGGGAGCACTCTGGTTGCACTTCTAGGACAGATCTGTTGGTTCTCTTGGCCGCCCATGGTGTATTCAGTATTCATTTCCAGCACTATAATTCAAAAGTATCAATTATTCCCCTGTCTCCTTTATTCAGTGTCCAGCTTTCACAACCATATGATGTGACTGAAAATACCATGGCATGTGTCAGGTGCACCTTCATCATCAGAGTGACATCTGTACTTTTCAACCCTTTAAAAAGGTCTTTTGCAACAGCTTTTCCCAATGCAATACATCTTTTGATTTCTTGAGTGCTGTTTCCACAGGTGTTGATTGTAGAAACAAGTAAAGCAAATTCTTGGACAACCTCAGTCTTTTCTCCATTTATCATGAAATTTCGGACTGAACCACTATAAGAATTTTTGTTTTGTTGATGTTGAGGCATAATCATCAGTAAATGTTTCATAGCCTCTTCACTTTCAGTAAACAGAGTTGTGTCATCTGCATAACACAAGTTGTTAATGAGTCTTCCTCCAGTCATGATGCTTCATTCTTCATAAAGTCCAGCTTCTCAGATTATTTGCTCAACATAAAGGTGCAGTGAACAAATGCAGCCTTGACGCACACCCTTGTTGACTTTAAACCAGGCAGTGTTTCTTTGTTCTATTCAAACAGCTGCCTCCTGGTCCATGTACAGATTCCTCATAACTACAATTAAGTGCTCTGGTATTTCCATCCTTCACAATGTTAACCATAATTTGTTATGATCCACACAGTGAAATGCCTTTATATAGTTGATAAAACATAGATACACATCTTTTTGGGGGTATTTTCTGCTTTTGGCTAATATCTATGTGACATCGGCAATGATGTCCTTGGTTCCATGCCCTCTTCTGGATTTGATTTCATTTTCTGGCAGTCCCGGTCTATATACTGCTGCAGTTGCTTTTGAATGATCTTTAGCAAAATTTTGCTTACATGTGATATTAATGATATTGTTTGATAGTTTCCACATTCAGTTGGATCCCCTTTCTTGGGAATAGGCACAAATGTGGATCTCTTTCAGTCAATTGGCCAGGTAGCTCTCTTGTCATAAACAAGTTAACAAATCTCTTGTCATAAACAAGTTAACACTTGCAGTGCTGCATCTGTTTGTTGAAACATCTCTATTGGTATTCCATCAATTCCTGGAGCCTTGTGTTTCACCAGTTCCTTCAAAGCAGTTTCCACTTCGTCCTTCAGTACTATTGGTTCGTGTTCCTGATCATATACAACTTCTTGAAATGGTTGGTCATCCACCAGTTCCTTTTTGTATAATGATGCCATGTATTGCTTCCATCTTTTGATATTTACTGTGTCATTTAATATTTTCTCTGTTGAATCCTTCACTATTGCCACTCAAGGGTTGAAGTTTTTCATTTAATTCCTTACGTTTTAGAAAAACATGTTCTTCCTTTTTGGTTTTCTATCTCCAGCTCTTTGCACATGTCATAATATATGATTGTGTTTTCTCAAGCTGTCCTTTGAAATCTTCTGTTCAGTTCCTTAACCTCATCATGTCTTCCTTTTACTTTAGCTTACTTTAGCTGCTCAATGTTCAAGGGCAAGTTTCAGATTCTCTTTTAACATGCAATTTAGTATTTTCTTTTTTTTTTTTTCTGTCTTTTTAATAACCTTTTTCTTTCCTCATGAATGATATCTTTGATGTCATGCCACAACTTGTCTAGTCTATCATTAATGTCTAATATATTAAACCTGTTCTTGAGGTGATCTCTGACTTCAAGTGGGATATACTCAAGGCCATACCTTGGGTCTCATACACTTGTTCTAATTTTCTTCAGTTTCAGGTTGAACCTGCATATGAGCAGTTAATGGTTTAATCTGCAGTCAGCACCTGGTCTTGTTCTGACATTTGATATTGTGTTTTTCCATCATCTCTTTCCACAAATGTAGTCAATTTGCTTGCTTTATGTTCCATCTAGTGAATTCCATGTGTATATCTCAATGCTGGAGTTTAGCTCAGTTGGTACAGTGCTGCTTTGCATGTTCTAAGGCCATGGGTTCAATCCCCAGCCCTGTAAAAATTGGAGGACATGACAGCCCACTCCCAAAACAGCCATTGAAAACCCTATGAGGGTTGCAGTGAATCGGACAGGAATCAGTGGCATGTAATAACAACATATAACAGTCATCATCAAAGATTTTTTGATCCATACAAATAATACTGTAATTAAGTCATATTAGAGGAAAATAATTGTTTGTATGTGATTTTACTAAAAGATAAGTTAGAATTATAAAACTCCTCTGCTTATCTGTGCTTATACTTTCAGTTTTACTGTCAATAATCTTCATTTTATATCTGTGTTTAACTATGTGTGTATGTACAGATACATAATTTTTATTAGCAATCCTTTCTTCTTTATATCTCCAAAACAAAGCCTTTACTCACCTTTCTGTATGTCTTGGTCAAGTCACATGTTTTTAAATCCTTAACTGTATTGTAAGTGCCATATGAGCATGGATTTTTGTTTATGTTTACTACAGCATCTTCATCTAGAGGACAGATCCTGTCACATGATAAATATGTGTTGAATTCTTGATGGCAGTTGGATCAGTAATGGACTGGAGAGAGTTCTTTGCTCTCCCTATTCATTCTTCATCCTGCCTCACACATACATCATAATTTACTGTTGGGTCATTTGTGTGTCTGTGAGAATTATAAAGGAATTAATGAATATCTTATATATTTGGTTCATTATGTCACTGTCCTATTTCTTTGTAGGAAACATTCACTTGCCTCTGAAATCACTCTTACGATTTTATGATTTTTCTTGATTTCAGCAGAGCAATCTGACTTTTATGGTAGTAAATGTTCCACATATAATCCCACATTCTTCTTTTGACCTTCTGCCACCCTAATATGACTTAATGCTGCTGTTTTTTTCTTCCTGTGAGCATATGAATGCTGTCAATAAGCACAGTTTTTATTTTATTTTATTTTATTTTATTTTTTTAGTTTAGTGTTTAAAAGCAAACATTCTACTTCTGAGTTTCCCTATTAATGTTTGAGCTTCTTTTAATAGGAGACTCCAGATAGTCTGCCCAGCTGTGCTCATGCAATAAAAATTTTTACCCTAAACTATACACAATTGGGAATATGGAAGGAAGGAAGGAAGGGAGGGAGGGAGGAAAGTAGGCAGAATGCATTCTAAAGATAAATGCAGATGACTTTTGCATTACTGACCTGTTTAAGTCACTGTTCATCATTTCCTTCCACTGAATGAGATAAATTCTTTTTTTCTGAGGGAAGGCTGTTGTTAACTGCTTTGAGGAATTTTGCCTCTTCTTTCCCTGTATATTTTTTTGGTAGCATCTGTGACCTTAAGATACCTCCTGTGGTCTGAAAATACACCTTCTCTTTCTTCTGTTACAAGTATTACTACTGTGTAATAATGCACTCCACTCACAAGTGTTTTGGGGTAATCTTACATTGACCTTGGCCATGGTCCTAAGCATAAGCAGCCTCCTTTTCCATGTGAAAAGTCTCCAAGAAATGGCTTGAATATGGAAAATCACTACTGACCTTGCAAAATTTCCTGATGGGTGGGGTATCAAAACAAGGTAACCAAGGAGTGATAAATAAACCTTATCTCAGTTCTCCATTTCATTTTATTTTTGAAGACAAACATGAGGTTCTAGTTGAGTCTTTCACTTACCAGAATCTTGGAGTGAGCGTCAGATTCCTGCCAAGGCTGGACAGAAGCAGCAAGGGTTCTCCTGTTCCTGGCCTTTCTCATCCACTTGGGGGAGGAAGCCCAGGACCAACACCTCCTTGTTTAAGGGAATGAACAAAGGCTGTGGGAAGAATCTGGAGAGTTGCCATTGCTGCTTTGACTCTATGTCTGCTGACTTTTCCTGCTTTTCTCTGTCTCTATGTCATGGCTAGTCTCTCTTTGCTGGGATTGGAATAAGTAGTTTCTTGGCAGTTGTGCAGTTGTGCTAGATAGCAGAGAGTTTTAGCTTTTCTCTGTCTCCCTGATGAGAGGAACTGAAAAATGACAAGCATCTATTTAAGGGTACAAAATGTCTATTGCAGTAACAATATCTTTATAGAATGCTGAATCTTTTGAAAATTCTTTTTCATTTATTAATTCATATTAATATCAGAATAATCTGATGAGTTAGCTAACAGAGAGGAAAATGATTTTCTGAAGATCACATAAGGTAATTGCCTTTAACATTCAAGTCTTCTTTCCACTCCATTCTGACCTTGGGAGCAATGATATAACATTTGTATACTAGTGTATACTAGGGTCGTGTGTACTAGTGTTGTGTTGTACCTTGTGTCATGCTGTATCTTGTGGAGCCACCATTTCGCTGTCGTTTTATATTCACAGCTGTTTCTCGATTCTCTTGAAGCTATGATTCTCTCTTTTTTCTGTCCAGCTGCCTGAAAGAATAATCTTATACTTTTTGTCATTCTTACTAATACCTCAGCTCCTTCTGCCCAGCTTTTATCCCCAACACTTTACTTCCACCAAGAACGTTTGAGTCACCACATATAATGGCACCTTACATGCCTCCACTTTTTTCTGTTTTTTATCAACTTTGATAGTTTTCGCCAAAACTCTTCCTTTTGCTTTCCCTCGAACTGTACTCCTTTGGGTTTCTTCTTTCTGGGAATTTTCTTTGAATGATAACCCTAATTTAGCTGTGTAGACTTCATCTGTCCTTGAAATGGTCTACCTTTAATCTTTTTTCTCAGCAGATCCTTTTTTGGTGAACTCCTACACTTCTAAGTATTACTCTAGTGAATATGCCTGCTAAGTGTACATCTTTAGTCCTGACCCCTCTCCTAAGCTAGGTAGTGGCATTTCCCCTCTGATAGTGCAAGCTTAGTATGTATGAGCCGAACTCACTAAGTCATTAATTCATTTAATTCATTAATTCATTCTTTTCCCTCAGCAAATAATTTATTCATTTCACTCCACAAATAATTAATAAATATCTACTACATATAAAATAGACACTATTCTAAACCATAGGGGACTACAAACATGGATCAAATCAGAGCCTACCCTCAGGGGTTTGTAATATAGATTGGGGGGATGACTTGGTATCTGTAGGTATCTAGAGAACCCAGAAGGCTTATTGAAGTAACTGACATTTGAGCTAGGTCTTCAAGTTATAGAAGTGATCATATGGTAAGGCCAGTGGAAGCCAAGTGACCAAAGCCAAAGTGACCAAAGGGAAGGAGAATGAATGGCAAGTGCAGTTTGGGTGAAGGAGTGAAGTGAAGTAAGGGCATATCTGAAAGTCTCAATATGGGCATCTTCCGAGAAAGAACATGAGAGGTGTAGGCCATGGTAACTAATGTATATGGAATGTCTACTCGGAGTTAGGCAGTATATTTCACAGATACATTCACAGGCTGATGTGAAAATGGAGGTAGGATGTGTTCCTGGAAATGGAAGTTCTATGGAAAACATTATTGTTGCAGACACTGTGTTAATCCATCTGGTGTGCCTGGCACAGAATCGGCAAGTGTTTCGATCTGCTGTACATAGGGTCACTATGAGTCGGACTCGACTCGACGGCACCTAACAACAACAACAACATGGAAAACATAGTGTCTACAAAGACGGATTCCTGACAGTGTAATTTATTACCTAGGAACAGAATACAAGCAAAGTTTTGTTTGATTGATGTCTTTACTTTCTTGACATCCTTTATAATTGTCCTAACAGTGATTAGCTAAGCTCAGAGGATGACCCATATCTGTCTGAGGCTTAAAACAATCAAATTGTTTGCTGGGAAACAGAAACCCTTCACCAGGAAAATAGGGTGTTAATGGCAGAAGTCCACCCATACAGGTGTGAAGCATTTGGTGGCTGGGCAGTGCTAAAAAAGGTGTGTCTGAACTAGGATTATCTAATACTTTGGTTATGTAGGGATTGTTAAATTATTATCCTCATATTTTAGTGACAATATTAAGGCTTAAGCTTCTGTGAAAGGCTTGTCCTTCTGTGAAAGGACAAGAGCCAGGTTTTAAATCTAGAACTTTCTGGCCCTAGAACACATACTCTTTGAAGGTTATAGGATATACAGTGAGTAGAAAAGGACTTGTGAAGAAAATTACAGGGAGTCAGATGAAGGAAGGATTCCTGTGTTACAAAAAAGCATGACTTTTATGTGGCACCAATGTCTGTGTTTTTAGAACTTTTTTTCCTAGTTGTGGAGCACATAGGCAAGAGTAGAAAAATAGTGTGGTCCCCAAGATTGGCATGGGAGATCAATGCAAGGCCACGGAAATGAGCCTCATAGTATTCAGTAGCAGGAAGGATAACAGATTCGAGATAGAGGACAAAGACTGGTGTTTGTAATAGCAATTTAGGAATGGAGCAAAAGACTGGCTGAGTGTGACCTGTCTGGCCTAAAATGCCAGAGCCCAAATGGAGATCTTTGATTTATGCCATTCCACCTTCAAGAGTTAAACCTGTGATTGAGATAGCATTTGATGACGTTTGCTTAGTTATTGAGCACCTCTTGCAAGCCAGTTGGTGCTGAGCCCCAGGGTTTATAGTGGTGAACAGGGTAGGTTAGGCCCCAGACCTTATGGGTTTGCAGTCTTATGCAGGCGGACGTTACACAAATAATTAAACAAAGAAAATCCAAGTCCAATGGTGGTAAAAGCTGTAAAGGGACAAAGAGTACAATGATAATGTAGAAGGAGTGAGTATAATCTGGAAAATCAGAGAAGGCCACCCTGTGAAAATAAGTTACCCAGTTCTGAAGTGGATCAAGAGTTAGCCAGATAAAGATTGCAGGGGAATGTGAGTAGGGCTCTTTACTCAGCAGAAATAGTGTGAGCAAAGACCCTGAGGCTGAAAGCAGCATAGTGTTTGAGAACCAGGAAGAAGCCCATATGATTGGAGCACAGTGAACCAGGAACGAAGCCCAGGAAGTAGGAAGTGGTTTTGCATGCCTCTGTGGTCCATGGTTAGGATTTTTAACTTCACCTTAAAAGAGTGTTAAACAGCTAATCAGCTTGCCTGAAGATAGTGAGATTATCTTGGATTTACCCAGCGGTGGGCAATCTAGTCACAGTGGTCCTTAAAAGGAGAAGATGTGAGAAAAACAAGTGATATGACCATGGAGGAATGTCAGAGAGAGACAGTGTTGCTGGCTTTGGAAAGGGATAAAGGAGGCCAATAAGCCAAGGTATGTCAGGTAGCCTTCAGAGCTTGAAAAGTTTTGTTGTGTTAAGCCACTAAATTTTTGGTGATTTTTTTCAGCAGCAATAGAAAACTAACACAGAGAGGCATAAGAGGCTTTGCAAAGATAATTCAGAGACCATGACATAATACAAAGTAAGAGATGAAGGTGATTTGGCCTAAGTGAGTGGCAGTGGAGAGAGAGAGAAAGACAAACGGATCAATTCAAGCTGCACTTTGGATAGTGAATGCTAGGTTTCTGGCATCAGCCAAGAAATGAGAGATGTCTTCACTGAGATGAGGGCAAGTGGAATAGGGGAAGATAGATGGAGAATGTCAGGTGTATGGTTTTGGACCTGTTGGTTATTGGGCTAATATGGTTTGCATGAGGTCTTACCGTGTCCCCTAAAGGTTCATGTACTAAAGCTTTGTCTCCAAGGTGATGTTTTTGGGAGGAACCTAGGTTCCTCCCAAAACCTAGGTTGTGGAACCTTTAACAGATGGAACCTAGTAAGAGATCCTTAGGTCATTTGGGGGCATGAAGTAACTCTCCTGTGACCCCCATGAGTTTTTACAAGGGTTTATTAAGAAAGGAGCAAGCCTGGCCCCTTTTGTCCTCTCTGTTCCTGGCTGAAGATATAATCTTTTGCTTGCTCTTCAACATGCTTCCACCACTGCCAACTGCCATACACCATTGGTGATGAGGTCCTCACCAGAACTGAGCTGATTTAGGTACCATCCCCTGAACTTCCAAAATTGTGAGCTTTTCCTTTATAAGTAGCCCATGTCAGGTATTTTTGTTATAGTGACAAAAAGCTAACTAATATATGTGCCTATGAAACATGAAGTAATAAAATCAGAAAGGGAATTGGAAAGATAGGTGAATGGAGAAAGCTGGGCTAGAAATCAAAATTTGGGCCTTAGCATCTGTAGATGGCCTCTAAAATCATAAGCATAGGTGAGCTCCTAGAAGCAAAGTATTTTTCAAACTTTCAGCCCCTGTGGAGAATTTAAAAAGATAAAGTAGTGTTTTATAAATTAATGTTTTATTATCATTGAAAAGGGTAATCTTGGGCAACTTTTTAAAATAAAATGCCTGTATCTAATTTGATTATAGGTAGCTTAAGACATAGGTTAGACACAATGCCTTGATTTTTTTTTTAACCATATATTTCTACTTAATTAGGAAATCCCATGCCATGATTATAGATTTTCAAGATCAACAGTTTGTGTCTGCTGGTTCTGTGAGATGTTTTGGGCTTGATCTATCAAGATCAAACACAAGCTGAGAGCTTGTGGGAAGATTTCTCCTTGAAGAGTATTTCTAGTGCTTTGTCACTTGCCAAACTGACAACATTACATTCTTACACAACTATACGTATGAATGTTTCAACCAGCCTGACTCTGAAGACAAGAGCAAATGGACTCTTTAATCACTTGACTACTTCAGTTTCTGTCAAATTTCCTCATGTTGTACTGTAACATTTGGATGTATATATCCGCAGTAGTCTAGTCACTTTCTGATAAGTGAAGAAAACCATCAGGTTTGGGGGTGGAATCACACACTACCAGTAGAGCCATTTGCATTGTAATTTGATGAATTTGAAAAAATCTGACCTCTGAAGTTTATCTAACATTAAAAATTGGGGTATTTTGGCCTTGAAGTAGTAGGTTCAGGTCATTTAAAATTCTAAATATACGTCTGCTGTATTCCACATAGGCAGGCCTTGGAAGTCATAGGATGCATTTGTTTGTATTATCAGTATCGTAAGAAATGTTTTCATCCCATCCCTCATTTCACAAACTTACGTCAGCACTTTTTTTCTTGGCAGCTAACAAAATGCAAGTAGGAGGAGTAATCTTGCAAACACTGCTGTTTCTTTCCACAGCTGAGAGCATATACTCTGGGCAGTCAAGATTTGATGATATTCTATTTCCATTATTCCCTTCAACATTCAGTCTTAATCAAGAGACATATCCTTGTCTCCTAAGTTGAATCTTTTAGTAATAGCAACACCTTTTCTTGCTATTTGTATATCTCATCCTTTCAGTTTTGAGTGTGGTGCCCCTTTTTCAGCCTATATCACAGCTTACAAAAGTATCATCATCTAAGGGAAAACTGTCTTCCCTTGTAGAACAAAAAGGTTTTGGATACCTTTGCCTCATCACATATTAAATATATGTCAAAGACTGATTCATATTTTCTCCACAAGTCATTTGTCCATTTGTAAAGCAAGATATATGCTGAAACCATTGTGTAACAGTAATTGTTCTTCCATATCTTATGCCACTGATAGTATTTGATGTCCAGTAGAATTGCTTAATGGGGCTGAGGTTTAGCTCAGTTGGCAGAATGCTGCTGTGTATTCTCTGAGGCCCAGGGTTTAATCCCCAGCACTGCAAAAATGGGAAATGGACCTGGCAGCCAAATCCTAGAACAATCCTGAGACAATCAGCCATCAAAACCCCTATGAATAGCAAAGATGCACTGACATAGTACCAGGTATGGCACAATGTTATGCAGTGTTTTATTCTGTTGTACATAGGGTTGTTATGAACTGGGCCCAACTTGACAGCACTTAATAACAACAACAAGAATTGTTTAGTAAAATGATTGTGTCAATAGCTTGTTTTTTTCTCAGGCATTAAAATTGGCATTAAATTTGAATTCAAAAGCTTTACAGCAGTACCAGGATCTTTACCTATTTTAGCTGAGAAATGTCTCTGGTGTCTTCTTCATCTTTGTCAACAAAGCAAATGGATTTTGGGCTTTGTGTCAAAATGATGTGAAAGTTTACTTGATGTTTGTTCTACCATATGAGTGAATGCTAAGTGATATGAACACAGTTGTAAGTAGTGTTGGGAGGAGGTGAGAGAGGTTGGATGAGAAGCTAGAAAAGTTAAATTGGGGTGGGCATCAGAGTGCATAGTAAGTGAAGAAATGAACATAGTATGTGTGGACACACAAAAGAATTAAGTCAATAGGTCACCAAAGAAAATAAAATGGAAACCTAGAAGTACTCAGTTAAAAAGAATATAGAAAAAGAGGATGATATAAGGAACAAAGAAGACAAAAAAGAAAATAACAAGATGGTAAACTTAACCATTTCAGTAATCACACCACATGTACGTACCCCAAACACTCCAGTTAAAGGGCAGCTGGATTATAAAGCAAGACCCAAGTATAAGTTGGCTACAAGAAACACATTTTGAATGGCTGGAGAAGTAGCTCAGTGGTAGAGCACTCACCAAGCATGTGCAAGGCCTTGGATTCCATCCCTAGCCAGCAAAAATGAGAACAGAAAACAAAACAAAAACAAAAAAGCCCATATTTTTAATCTAAGGACACAAGTAGGATAAAACAAAGCAGAGAAAAGTATACAATGCTAACACTATTCAGGAGACCACTGAATGGCACACTAAAGTAGATTTCAGAGATAATGATATAATCAGGGATAAAGAATCTCATTTATCAATGATAAAGAGGTCAGTTGGTAACAGTCCTAAACATTTATATATCTAATAATAGAGCTTCAAATGCATGAAGCAAGACTGATAGAAAAATCCCCAATTACAGTAGGAGATTTCAGTAGTTCTTTCTCACTAATTGATGGAATAAGTAGATAGAAAATGAGAAGATAGAAAACTTGCACAACACTATCCAGCAACTTGACCTAATTGACATTTGTAGAATACTCCATCCACCTGTAGCTAAACACTTGTATGTTTGTTTTCCCAGCTACACAGAATGCAGTTAGCAAGACAGACAATACTCAGGGTCATAAAATGTCTCAGATTTAAAAGAATTGATATCATGTAAGAAAATTAGAAACCCTAACAGAAAGATACGTGTTTTCCCAAGTATCTGGTAAATAAATGGCCCACTTTAAACCATGGGCCAAAGAAGTAAAAAGGGGAAATAGTATGAAAACATAGCATGCTAAGTTTGTATAATGCTAAGAAAATCGTATTTAGAGGACAATTTATAGCTAAATTAGTGCATATATTAGAAAAGAAGAAAATTCACAAATCAACTGCTTCCTTTTTGAAAGACTAGCAAAAGAACAAGTCTAACTCAAGAACAAGGAACTAATAAAAGCTAGAGCAAAATTATTAAAACAAAAAGATAGTGAAAATCAGTGAAATCAAAAGCTTATTCTTTGAGAACATTGATAATATTGATGAACCTCTAGCCAGACATTCCAGGTTAAAAAGACACAAATTACCAATATTGAGAATAAAAGATATAATGTCATTACATATTCTATAAACATTAAAAGGATAATAGGGATATGTAATAAACAACTTTATATCTATCTGTATGACACCTTACATGAAATGGACATATTTCTAGTAGACAAACTATCAAACCTTATTCAAGAAGAAATAGATAATATAAATAGCCTAATAACTGTTAAAGAATGTAAGTTTGCAGGAAAAACCTGCTTTTCAGAGAAAACTCCAGGTCTAGGTGACAAGTTCACTGACAAATTTTACCAAACATTTAAGAAAGAAATTACTAACTACACAAAGTTCCAGAAAGTTGAAAAGTAGGTAATACTTTATAGCTCATTCAATAAGGCTGCCATTACCCTAGTATCAAAACCAGTCAAAGAAAATTATAGCCCAGTATTCTGCATGAACATACATGCAAAAAGTCTAAACTAATGTTTATTCCAAGAATGCAAGGTTAGTTTAATGTTTGAACAGCAATCAGTGCAACTCACCATATAAACAAACTAAAATGAAAAAGCATATGATCATTTCGGTACATGCAGAAATAACATTTGACACTGCTGGTTAAATTCTCAGCAACATAGGAGTAGAAGGGAACTTGCTTAACCTGAAAAGAGATACGCAGAAGTGGGGTTAACTCAGCAGATGGCAGTTGCCCAAATTCTGCACATTCCCAAGAAAAACTTGTTTTCCTGATTGTCCTTGGCCCAGCTTCAGGGAACTAAAGTTTTGAAGTATTTTGTCTAATATGAGTATATTTGCACTTCTGGGGCCTTGAGGCAGTACACCAGTTTGTCCAAATAGTTTATATTAGCATTGTGATTTATGGTGAATGTCTGCTTTTCCTCTGGGGAACTGGAGCTTCAGTAACAGGTCAGTCACACAGGTGCCATATGTGTATGTTTTTGATTCTCAGAAGAAATCCTGGACACCTAGGCTCAGGTGAGCTTCCTTGACTAGAAACACATTGCACTTGTTATCACACATTTGCTGGGTCTCACTATGTAGCCCTAGCTGGTCTGGAACCCACTCTGTAGCCCAGGCTGGCCACAAACTCACAATCCTCTTGTTTCCAGACTCCCATGTGCTATGATTACAGGCATGTGTCACCATGCCTGCCTCCTACTATCAACTTAATAGCGAAAGTGTAAATATTTTCTAGCTAAGATCAGGAACAAGGCAATGATGCCCATTCTTTATTCAGCATTGTATTGGAAGTTCTAACCATTGCAGAAAGATACAAAAAAGAAATAATAGGCACTTAGATGCTTGAAGAAAGAAGTACATCTATCTTTATTTAGATGATATGATGCTATATAGAAAATCTGATGGCATCTCCAAACAGTCCTTGTTGTTGTTAGGTGCCGTCGAGTCGAGTCCGACTCATAGCGACCCTATGTACAGCAGATTGAAACACTTCCTGTTTCTGTGCCAGGCAAATGACTTTATTTATGTTTAAGCCCATTGTTGCAGATACTGTGTCAATCCATCTGGTGGAGGGTTTTCCTCTTTTGCATTGACCTGCCATTCTCCCAAACATGATGTCTTTCTCTAGGGATTGATCTCTCCTTACTACATGTCCGAAATATGTAAGACGCAGTCTGGCCATTCTTGCTTCCAATGAGCACTCTGGTTGCACTTCTTCTAGGACAGATCTGTTGGTTCTTTTGGCAGTTCAAGGTATATTCAATAGACATCTGCAGCACCACAATTCAAAAGCATCAATTCTTCTCCTGTCTCCCTTGTTCAGTGTCCAGCTTTCATAACCATATGATGCAACTGAAAATACCATGGCATGAGTCAGACGCACCTTCGTCTTCAATGCGACATCTTTGCTTTTCAATACTCTAAAGAGATCTTTTGCCACAGCTTTTCCTAGAGCAATGAGTCTTTTGATTTCTTGACTGCTGCTTCCACAGCTGTTGATTATAGAGCCAAGCAAAGCAAAATCTTGGACAACCTCAATCTTTTCTTCATTTATTGTGAAGCTGCGTGCTGACCCAGTCGTAAGGATTTTTGTTTTGTTGATGTTTAGTCGTAACCCATATTGAAGGTTACGATCTTTGATCTTCATCAGTAAATGTTCTAAATCCTCTTCACTTTCAGCAAGCAGAGTTGTGTCACCTGCATAATGCAGGTTGTTAATGAGTCTTCCTCCAATCTTGATGCCACGTTCTTCCTCATAAAGTCCAGCTTCTTGGATTATTTGCTCAGCGTATAAATTGAAGAGACAGGATGAAAGTATACAGCCCTGACGCACACCTTTCTCAACTTTAAACCAGGCTGTGTTTCCTTGTTCTATTCGAACAACTGCCTCCTGGTTCACGTACAGGTTTCTCATGTGCACAATTAGGAGTTCTGGTATTCCAATTTTCCGAAGTGTTACCCATAATTTATTATGATCCACACAATCAAATGCCTTTGCATAGTCAATAAAGCATAGATAGACATCTTTCTGATATTCTCTGCTTTCAGCTAATATCCACCTGACATCAGCAATGATGTCCCTGATGCCCTGCCCTCTTCTGAATCCAGCTTGATTTTCCGGTAATTCCTTATCTATACACTGCTGCAGTCACTTTTGAATGATCTTAGTAAAATTTTGCTTGTGTGTGATATTAATGATATTGTTCGATAGTTGGCACATTCAGTTGGATCCTCTTTTTTGGGAATAGGCACAAATATGGATCTCTTCCAGTCAGTTGGCCAAGTAGCTGTTTTCCAAATCTGTTTGCATAAACACGTTAAAACCTCCAGTGCTGCATCTGTTTGTTGAAACATCTCTATTGCTATCCCATCAATTCCTGGAGCCTTGTGTTTCACCAGTTCTTTCAAGGCAGTTTCCACTTCATCCTTCAATGCCACTGGTTCTTCTTCGTATGCAACCTCTTGGAATGGTTGGTTGTCTACCAGTTCTTTCTTGTATAATGACTCTGTGTATTCCTTCCATCTTCTTTTGATGTTTCCTGCATCATTCAATATTTTCCCTGTAGAATCTTTCACTACTTCCACTAGAGGCTTGAATTTTTTCTTCACTTCCTTAAGCTTGAGAAACACAGAGTGTGTTCTTCCCTTTTGGTTTTCTGCCTCCAGGTCCTTGCTCATGTCATTATAATATTTGTTTTTGTCTTCTTGAGCTGCCTTCTGAAATCTTCTGTTTAGTTCCTTAACTTCATCATGTCTTCCCTTTACTTAAGCTGCTCGACATTCAAGGGCAAGTTCTACTGTCTCTTTTGACATGTAATTTGGTCTTTTCTTTTTTTCTTGTCTTTTTAAGAACTTTATGCTTCCTTCTTGAATGATATCTTTTATGTCATGCCATGACTCTTCTGGTCTCCTGTCATTTGTGTCTAATGCATTAAACCTATTTTTGAGGTGGTCTCTGAACGCAGATGGGATATACTCAAGGTCATACCATGGCTCTCCTATACTTGTTCTAATTTTCTTCAGCTTCAGTTTGAACTTGCATATGAGAAGTTTATGGTCTGATCCACAGTCAGCACCTGGTCTTGTTTTGACATTTTGTATAGAGCTTTTCCATCGTCTCTTTCCACATATGTAGTCAATTTGATTCCTGTATGTTCCATCTGGTGAAGTCCATGTGTATAGTCTCCGTTTATGATGTTGAAAAAATGTATTTGCAATGAAAAGGTCATTGGTCTGACAAAATTCTATCATGCGATCTCCAGCTTCGCTTCTGTCACCAAGACCATATATTCCAACTACTGAGCCTTCTTCTTTGTTTCCAACCTTTGCATTCCAATCACCAGTGATTATCAGTATGTCTTGATTGCATGTGTGATCTATTTCAGATTGCAGAAGCTGATAGAAGTCTTCCCTTTCTTCATTTGTGTCCTTAGTGGTGGGTGCATAAATTTGAATAATAGTCATATTAACTGGCCTTCCTTGTAGGTGTATGGATATTATTCTATCAGTGACAACATTGTATTTCAGGACACATCTTGAAATGTCTTTTTTGATGATGAATGCAACCCCGTTTCTCGTGAGTTTATCATTCCCTGTGTAGTAGACCATATGATTATGTGACTCAGAATGACCTATGCCAGTCCATTTTAGCTCACTGATGCCTAGAATGTCAGTTTATGTGCTCCATTTCTCTTTTAACGATGTCTAATTTTCCTAGATTCATACTACATACATTCCATGTTCTAATTATTAATGGATGTTTACAGTTGTTTCTCCTCATTTTGAGTCATGCCACATCAGCAAATGGAGGTCCCTGGGGCTTTACTCCATTTCCGTCATCATAGTAGACTCTACTTTGAGGAGGCAACTCTTCCCCAGTAGTCTTTTGAGTGCCTTCCAATCTGGGGGGCTCATTTTCCGGCACTATATCTGACAGTGTTTCTTTGCTATTCATAGGGTTTTCAATGGCTAGTTGTTTCGGGAGTGGTTTGCTGGTGCCTCCTCCCTAGTCTGTCTTAGTCTGGAAGCTCAGCTAAAACCTGTCCACCATGGGTGACCCTGCTGGTATCTGAGATACCAGTGGCATAGCTTTCAGCCTCATCACAACACACAAGCCCCCACAGTACAGCAAACTGACATGTGGGGGAAACAGTCCCTAGAATTAATAAATGAATTTAGTAAGTTTTGCTGGAAATAGACTTAATATACAAATATCAATTTATTTCTATGTGCTATGGAAGCATATTATCAGAAACTGACTTTTTAAATGTAATACTATTTATAATAGCATAAAAATAAGAAATACTTAGGCATTAAATCTTGCACAAAAGATACATAAGATTTATACATTGAAAATTACAAAACATTACTGAAAAACAGAAAAATGTTATAGAATTCCTAAATAAGTCAAAAAGTAAAATTCATACATGAGTTGGAATACTCAGTGTTGTTGAATATCTACAAATAAATTGTTAGATTCAGTACAAGTCCAATGAAAATTCAAAGCATATAGAATAGTGCCACATGTGGTGACACATACCTGTAATCCCAGCGACTCGGGAGGTGGGGGGATCATAAGTTCAAGACCAGAGGCAGTCTGCATAACTTATCGAGACCCTCTCTCAAAAAGTAAAAAAAAAAAGGGGGGGGGGGCTGGGGATGCAGCTTAATTGTCCAGCACTTGCAAAGCATGCAGGCACAAGGCCCTGGGTTTGACCCCTAGTACAGCAAAAAAAAAAAAAAGAAAAAAGAAAGAAAGAAAGGAAAAGAAAAGAAAAAAGAATATAGAATAGCCAAAGCAATTCTGAAAAAGAACAAATTTGGAGAACTAACACTACATGACTTAAAGATTCAGCACAAGACCATTATAATCAGAATAGTGCAATATTGGCATTAAGACAGAAATTGACTAGTAGAGCAGAGTAGTCACAAAATAGTCCCATAAACATACAGAAAATTGATTGTTTAAATGAGGGTAAGATTCAATAGAAAAAGGACAGTTATTTCAACAAATGATGCTGAAATAATTGGATACACATATAAATAAAATAAACTGCATACTTTGCACCACATAAAAATGAGCTGAAAATGGATAGTAGACCTAAATAGAGAACCTAAAACTACAAGTTTCCAGGATAAAAATCTTTTTAGCTTGATGCAGAAAAGAAAAGAATAAATTGAGCTTCGTAATAATTAAGTCCTTATTCTTTTGAAAACACACAATTAAAAGAATGAAAAGACAAGGCACAGACTGGAGAAGATA
Source organism: Pedetes capensis (assembly GCA_007922755.1). NCBI lineage: Eukaryota > Metazoa > Chordata > Mammalia > Rodentia > Pedetidae > Pedetes > Pedetes capensis. The sequence continues at coordinate 4,998 of VMDO01019103.1, read as the reverse complement.
CTTGTAAAGCATATCTATCTTGGACTGAGACTTTCAAGAAAAAGAACAACCCAAATTAAAAAAAAAAAAGCTAAGGATTTGAACAGTATACCAAAAAACAAACAAAAAAAGACAAGTAGATGGAAAAGTACATGAAAGGGTCCTCCACATCATTAGTCATTGAAGGAGTGCAAATTAATACCACATTGAGATACTACTACACATCACCTGTTAAGACTGACTAAAATTGAAAAGATATGACAAACCAAGTCTTGATGAGGATGTGAAGCAACTAGAATTGTCACACTGCCGGTGGGAATGTAAAGTGATACTTAACATATTACAAAAGTTTATCAGTTTCTTAAAGATGTGAACACACCTTTCATATGATCCAGCCACTAAACTTCTTGGTATTTACTCAAGAGAAAAGAAGTATAGGACTATAGAAAGACTTGCACATAAATGTTATTACAGCTTTATTTGTAATAGTAAAAACAGGAAACTACTCAGGGTGTCCATCAACAGGTGAATGGACACACTAGGGTAGGTTCATATAATGGAATACTGCTCCATAAAAAAAGAATTAACTTTTAATACACATAGTAGTATGGATGGATCTCTGAGTAATCGTGCCATGTTAAAGAATCCAGAGAGGAAAGGATACGTATATGACATTTATAAATGTCTACAATATGCAAAGTTAATCTACAGTGACAGCAAATTAGTGGTTTCCTGGAGGCAAATAAAGGGGCATGAAGAGACTTAGTAGTGATAGATATGTTCATCAGTTTGATTGTAATGATGGTTTCACAGATACATACACGTCAAAACTTACCAAATAATACCTGAAGTATGTGCAGTTTATTGTTGGTCAATTATACATCAGTCATACTGTTAAAAGACACCAACTATTTTCTAATCAAAGACTTTAAAGTATTGAAAAGTAAAGATGTCACATTGAAGACGAAGGTGTGCCTAACTCATGCCGTGGTCTTTTCAGTTGCATGATATGCTTGTGAAAGCTGAACGTTGAATAAGGGAGACAGGAGAAGAATTGATATTTTTGATTATGGTGCTGGAGATAAATATTGAATATACCATGGACTGCCAAAAGAACCAACAGATCCATCCTAGAGGAAGTACAACCAGGGTGCTCCTTGGAAGCAAGGATGGCTACACTGCATCTTATATACTTCGGACATGCCAGGAGGGACCAATCCCTGGAGAAGACCGTCATGTTTGGGAGAGTGACAGATCAACATAAAAAGGAAGACCTTCAACTAGATGTATTAACATAATGTCTGCAACATTGGGCTTAAGCATAAAAAGGACTGTATGCATAGCACAGTGTTGGGTAATATTACCTTCTGTTGTACAAAGAGTTGCTATGAGTGGGACCTGACTCAATGACACCTAACAACAACAACTGTTTTCTAATAAGGCTAGAAAGTAAAACTTCATAACACCCTTCATGGTCTTTGTTGTTGTTGTTGTTAGGTGCCGTCGAGTCAGTATCCGACTCATAGCGACCCTCATAGGGTTTTCAATGGCTGACTGTTTCGGGATTGCCTTGGGAGTGGATTGCCAGGCCCTTCTCCCATTTTTGCGGTGCTGGGAATTGAACTCAGGACCTCAGAGACTGCAGCGCAGCACTCTACCAACTGAGCTAAATCCCAGCCCCTTCATGGTCTTTAGAGTTTAGTAAAAGATTCAGTGGTTTCTAGTGGAGGCACATTCCTAGCAGAACAAATTAGGAGATGGTGAGAGAATTTAGGACACTTTACCTTGTAGGGGTTTATTTTAGAGATTGACTTGATCCATCTTTCTTTTCAAGTAATTTATTCATAATTTGTAGGAGTTTTCTTTTTATCAGTTATCTCTGTTAAGGCATCAAGCCTTTTGTAGGATTTCTTTGTTGTTCCCTTCAGAATTTTTGCCTTGAAGTATCTTTCCAGAATAACCTTCCTTTTTCACTTCACTGTAAGAGTCAAATTCTTTGTATCGTGGCTTTTGAAAGAAATAATATTATCTAGATGTAGTTTGTGTACCATACAATTCACCCACTTAAAGTGTGCAGTTTAACATTTAAAAATATTTCAGGACTATGTGCAGGCATTACCACAATTTAATTTTAGAACATTTTTGCCACCTCTAAAAAGCAACCCCTGTCCATTAGCAGTCATTCTCCTTTGTCCTGTTTTTTGCCACTCCTGAGCTATCACTAACGTACCTACTGTTTTGTAGATTTGCCTATTCTGGACATTTCAATGGCTTTATACAACTTGTGGTCTTTTGCATCTTGCATCTCTTAGCAAAATATCTTCACAGTTCATCCCTGCAGCATTTATCAGTACTTCATTTCTTTTTAAAATTAAATTATCTTCCATTGTAAAACTAAATTATATTCCATTATGAGCCTGCAGCTGTACAGCTGTGGCATCCGATCCTGTCAGATCTCAGAAGCTAAGCAGGGTCGGGCCTGGTTAGTACTTGGATAGGAGACCGCCTGGGAACACCAGGTGCTATAGGTTTGGGAGAAGGATCTGGCAACCCACTCCCATAAAGCAATCCACCATTGAAAACCCTATGAATAACAGAGAAGCACAACAGTAGTGTTTTCTCTGTTGTACAGAGGGTCCCTATAAGTCAGACACCAACTTGATGGCACCTATTATTAAAGTTCCACATCTTTGTCAGTTGAGCATTTAAGTGCCACTTTTGAGCTATTATGAATAATGCTTCTATGAATATTTGCAAACACATTTTCACATAGCTGTATGTTTTTGCTTCTCTTGGATATATACATAGGGGTGGAATTGCTGAATGATATGGTAATTCTATGTTTAACTTTTTGAAGAACTGACAAACTTTTTCAAGGTAGCTGCACTAATTTACATTCTACCAGTAGATATCCTACAATGTGTGAGGATTCCAATTTCTCCACATTATCAACAACACTTGTTATTGTCTTTTTTATAGACATCTAGTAACTAATGGCAAGGGTTTTATCTCAGTTGGTGGAGTGCTGCTCTGCGTGCTGTCTGAGGCCCTGGGTTCGATCTCCAGCACTGCAGAAAAATTGGAGGACCTGGCAGCCTGAAACAGTCAGTCATTGAAACAGTCTTGAAATAACCAGCCATTGAAAACCCTGTGAGTAGCAGAGAAGCACTAACATAGTGCCTGCCATAGCACAATGTCAGGGAGTGTTTTGTTATGTTGCAGGTAGGGTCGCTGTCAATCTGACCCAACTAAATGGCACCTAACAACAACAGTAAGTGTGAAGAAGTAGCTCATTGTGGTTTTCTTTTGTATTTCCAAGTTGACAAATGATGTTGAGCATCTTCTCGTGCATCTTTTGGCCATACCTATATCCTATTTGGAGAAATGCCTATTCATGTCATTTGCCTATTTTTAATTGAGCTAATTTGCCTATAACTTGAGTTTAATAGTTCTTCATATATTCTGTCTTGCTGTATTAGATGGAAGTATTTGCAAATATCCTCTTTATTTGGGTTGTCTTTTCACTTTCTTAGAGGTGTCATTTGAAGCAAAAAGGTTTTAATTTTGATTTACTCCAATTTATTTTTTTCTTTGGTTGCTTTTGCTTTTGGTATTGTATTTGATAATCCTCTGCCTAACTCAAGGTCACAGGAATTATTCCTATGGTTTTTCTAGAAGTTTTATAGTTTTGGTTCTTACATTTAGAGCTATGATCCATTGTGAGTTCATTTTGTGTACAATGTGAGATTGAGTGTTCAGCTTTATTCGTTTGCATGTGGATATCTGGTTGAACTGAAGCTATTTGTTAAAAAATTATCCTTTTCACCATTGAATTGTCTTGGCAATTTTGTTGCAAATCAGTTGACAATAAATATAAGGATCTATTTTTGAACTCTCAGTTGTATTAATCGATTTATATTATTGTCCTTATACTAGTAGCATACTATCTTGTTTACTGTAATTGAAGTAAGTTTTGAAATAAGTGTAACTTCTCTACCTTTGTTCTTTTTCAAGATTACTTGATTATTCTGGGTCTTTTGCATTTCTGTAGGAATTTTAGGATCAGCTAGTCAATTGCAAAAATACCAGCAAGGGGTTTTGATAAGAATTGCACTAACTCTTTAGATCAATTTGTTATCTATCACCATCTTTTCTTTTTATTAGAAATTTTTTATGTACATCATAATGTGATTCATTTTGACATGCTTTTTCATTCTGACAATTTTCATATATGCAATTTGATAAACATTATTCATATAGGTTACCCCTTACCCTCCCCTATGTTTCCCCCCTCCCCCCTTCCCATCTAAGTTTCCCATCCAAGTCTTCTCTATCTTTTACTATGTAGTATTTTTCTATATGTCCTTGGGTTCCATTTCTGTTTAAGATAGAAATTTTTCCTGTAGTGGTCTTTGTTTTTATCTTGTTAGAACAATTACATGCGATTTCTAGTCCATTTATATTGTCCTCATTCTTATCTTCCCTCCCCCCCCTTTTATTATGATCTGACCTTTGAGTAGGATTTTTCCTTCTTGTAATTTTGAATCAGCTCCCTCATATGAGTGAGAACATGTGTTGTTTCTCTTTCTGAGCTTGCGTTCCTTCACTTAAAATAATTTTCTCTAATTCCATCCATTTTGCTGCAAATGACCCTATTTCATTTTTCTTGATTGCTGAATAATATTCCATTGTGTATATATACCATAGATTTTTTATCCATTCTTCTGTTGAAGGGCACTTTGGTTGATTCCATATCCTTGCTATTGTGAAAAGCGCTGCATTGAACATGGAGATGCAGGTGTCTCTGTGGTATGATGACCCATCTCCCTTTGGGTAAATTCCCAATAGTGTTATAGCTGGGTCATATGGTAGATCTATTTTTAGTTTTTTGAGGTACCTCCATATTTATTTCCATAGTGGTTGCACCAATTTACAGCTCCACCAACAATGTAAAAGTGTTCCCTTTTCCCCGCAACCTCGCCAGCATTTGTTGTTGTTTGTTTTATTGATCTTGGCCAT
>VMDO01019102.1:0-33871 GCA_007922755.1 Pedetes capensis | reverse complement strand
GTGCCACTGTGCCCGGCTTTCCCACTACTATTTTCTTAAGTAAACTTTCTACCCATTATTTCCTGTATTCTTTTTCTGAAACTACTATAATCCATATGTCAGTTCTCTTGAGGGTGCTGTAGGCTTTTTTCATTTTCATTCCTTTTTTTATCCTCTGAGGAGATAATTTCAAGTAATCTGTCTACTAGCTCACTTAATCTTTATTCTTTTTCATGTAGTTGTTGAAACCTTTACTACATATTTTAGCTCATTTATTCTGCTCTTCAGCTCCAAAATTTTCTCATTGGTTCTTTTTTATGTCTTTGTTGAGCTTCTAACTTTGTTCCTCTATGATTTTTCTGATTCCTTTAAATAATTTATCTGTATTCTTTTGTAGCTCACTGAGATTTTTTAGAGCAATTATTTTAAATTCTTTGTCATGAAATTCACAGATATCCATTTCTTTGGGGTTGGTTACTGGAGAGTTATTTTGTTTCTTTGGTGACATCATGTTTCCCTGCTTTGTGGTAATCCTTGGTTTGTTGATCTTCTCAGTGGCAGAAACTACTGGGATCATCTGTGGAGTTAGCTGCTGCAGTGTACAACAGCAATTACTTTAAATTCCCTTGTGGCAAAAGCTGTGGTATGTGTGCATGGGCTACAAGGTGTACTGAGGTCCTCAGCACAGAAGGTTCCTGGAGTCTTGTTTACAGCAAGGTTTTGGAGACCACATTAGTGTCCGCTATATGGCTGATAGTGTTAGTCCCCATCCTTCCTGTTCTAGCCATTTCCAAACATTTCCCCTATGTTAATCTCTCCAGCAATCTGGGTGGGGTAAAAATGAAAGTATTTGAACATTAACCCAATAGTGTGGGTAGGCTCATTATCCACCCACTCACCTTTTCTCTGTGAGGAAAACTTAAGAGGCAGGTAATTTTTTCTCTGTGCTGAACACTTTCAGTTTGGGGGATGAGATGATGCCGGTAAAATAAACATGTTCTTCTTACCCCTTTGCATGGTTATTCTTGTTTTTTTTCCCCCAGTGTATTGATTTAACTTCTTAAGTAAATTCCTGAGCTATCTTGGAGTTATTTTATTATTTTTAAATTGGTTATTTTTAAGTTGTATTATTAATTTTTTATTAATGTTGATTAAAATATTGTAAATTCTAGTGTTCTCAAATATAATTACAGACAAAAATAGGTGTTTGCTATCATATTTTTTTCTGCAAAAATGGCAGAAAGATTTGACAGTACACTCCCAAAACAATCAGCCATTGAAAACCCTATGAGGTTCACTATGAGTCAGACATGACTTGACTGCAGGCAGTTTAGCTCACTTGGTAGTATGCTGTGCTGCACTTTCTGAGGACCCTGATTTGATCATTAGCTTTGCAAAATGGGAGAAGGATATGGCAATTCACTCTTGAAGCAATCAGCCATTGAAAACCCTATAGGGCTGCTATGAATTGAACCCAACTTGTTGGCACCTAACAACAACAATTGTTTGTTGACCAAATTCCATATAAATAGCCAAAGAAGTAAAAGAGGTAATTTTTATAAAATTTTAAATTAAATTGATGTTATTTGTATTTTTATGTAGAATATTTCTAAGTATATTGTCTTCTATTAACTGTATTATATATTCTTCCTTTTCTATGGTTCTTCATTACTTTTTTATTAATTTCATATTATTTTACTATAATTTAGTCTCAAATAATTTTAGGAAAATAACTTCTGAAGGATATGATATTTAGGTCATTTATAGAATAAAATTAAAATAGAACCCAATATTCTTTTTTTCATAGAACATTTAATTTTTGAAAGTCATGTATGTAAGTCATTAAATTAGCATGAGGCTATGGGAATGAAGACTACATATGTAATCTTCTGGATCTGGAAAGTGAACAGGAAAGTGAACAGGAAAGTGAATAGGAAAGAAAACCAAGATCAAAGAGAGTCTTACTTGAAAGTAACGTGGGTGGAATGGATATTTAAAAATCAGAATTCTAGGAAACAAAATCAAGACCTGTGAAGCAGAGTTAGTAAAGAATAAATTAATAGTATAAAAATTAAGTAGTAAAATACAATTTATTTAACCTCTCAAGTCACTATATATATATACATATAAATATACATATGCAATATACATAGTTTATTACTTTTGCTGGGCAAGGATTGTTGTTGTTGTTGTTGTTAGGTGCCGTTGAGTCGGTATCTGACTCATAGTGACCCTCATAGGGTTTTCAATGGCTGAGTGCTTTGGGATTACCTTGGGAGTGGATTGCCAGGCCCTCTCCCATTTTTGTGGTGCTGGGAATTGAACTCGGGGCCTCAGAGACTGCAGCGCAGCACTTTACCCACTGAGCTAAATCCCAGCCCGGGCAAGGATTAGTACAACAAGATTTCTGTTCTTCTATAACTAATCATGTAGCTTCTGGTCCACAATATTTGTATATAGAAAGGTAATTGCTAGTGTAAGCCTATTACTTCTAGGTGTTAGATACAGACAACTATTTGTGGTTTCATAGATGAGAGAGTCAATTATAGTTTGATTTTTATGGAAACAAAGGCTTTCTTGTTCATTATATAACCTGTGCCTACCACAGTGTCTGACATGTAGGTAATTACTAAGCAAATGCAGAAAACACTGAATAAAACCGAGAACTCTACTTTGGATTAAGAACTAAGTATATAAAACCTTCTTTGAGAATTAATATTGGATCTGTATATATCTCCATTTTTCCATGGACCAGCATCTTTGAGTGATTCTGTTTTTGAATGTTGAACTGGAAACACATATCCCATGCTAGAGGGCATATCATACATCATGATATTTTCTGCCCTAATCCTGGGAGATAAGCCTTTTTATTTACTTGTTACATGCCATGTGAAAGTTGTATTTCTATTCTCATTGGATGAAATAAACATCCACTTTTAAATTGTTCCCTTTGGGCTTTTATTCCTACCTGGCTGTCTCTGGACTCCTGAGAATTGATTTTCATAGTTTCAACTCATGACTCTAGTTAGCACATTGTTACATCAAGACAGGAACTGATGTATACCAAAATATAGAAGACACACTCCTCTGTTGTAGATGTGGGAGGAGATATCATCCATCTACCTCCTATTCGTAGTCTCTGACTACATTGAGACTGGCAAAGTAATTGGTAGGTGGAAAATGCTGTCATAATATTTACATGAATCACTTTGTTTTTGAGACAGTGAAATAGATATAATGATAGGAATAACTATGTAAAATGCTCAGAGACAAATGGTAAAGAAGCAGAAACCATTGAGTAAGGATATGTCTTAGGGAAACATGGGAGAGTGTAGAGCAGGTCACGGAGTTGGTGGAGATACTATTGCTTCTTTGGTTTGATTGCAACACCTCAAGCATTTTAAACTCATGTCTGAACACTGAGAAGACATATTGATCATCTCATATTTGCAGAATAAGCCCTTCTTACAGAAGTTCACACACAGAAGGATATTCTGAAAAAAAAAATTGAAACCTGTTGCTCTTGAAAGGAGGTATGGAGAGACTCACAGATTCTAAATTACTTCTTAAGATGGTTCTTCAAGATGAGACCTGTGAAGAGGATGGAGGGGGTGGACTGTCTGGTGTTTTGTTTGGAGTCAGTAGTTCTAACAACTTTGAAAGTGGATAGGAAAGAAAATCAAGATCAAAGAGAGTCTTACTTGAAAGTAACGTGGGTGGAATGGATATTTAAAATTCAGAATTCTGGGAAACAAAATCAAGACCTGTGAAGCAGAGTTAGTAAAGAATAAATTAATAGTATAAAAATTAAGTTTGAATGTTTTTTTATTTTATTTACCATTTATTTATTCATTCATCTGAAATCCATTTGATCATCCATCTATCCATGCAATAAATACATTGAGAACTATTGTGTGCCAAGAGCTACCTTAGGTGCCAGATGGACATTTAAGAAACATAATACATGACTTTAAGGGACTCAGAGTTTCTGCTATATTTTGGTCAACATATAAATTGCAAAATTACAGCATAATGAGTTAAAGCTTCTATTGTAGGTGTAAACAGAGTACTGCTATGGGAGCCCAAATGACATCTCTATGGAGTTATTTTACAAGTGACTCTCACAAAATTTTAGGTATTTTGGAAATAAGGCTTTCTGGGAGTACTAAGTAATTGAGTAATGGTGATTTATCAATAATCACATAGGACTGTGGACCTGGAAAAACAGAGGGAGGTGGTGGTGTTTAGAAGTTAGTTACTCTGTTCAATCCATCTCTTATATTTTGTATTTACTTCCTAGATACAAGGATAATAGCTAGGGATAGAGAAATATAAGTAAATATTAAAGGGCAATATCTAAGAGGTCATTTGGTAGAATGACACTTTCTGTATTGAGCTTGTATTTTGAAAGGGACAATAACAATAATAGATTATATCTGAAATATGTGCCAAGTCTTTTTCAGGCTTTATGTGCATTTATGCATTAATTCTTACATTAATATCTATAAGGGAGATATTATCCCAGTACACTGATGGGCCACATTGAGGCAGAGAGAAGTGAGTTGCACAAGGTTACACAGCTAACAAGTAGTTCCACTGTGATTGGAATCAAGGCACTAGTGCTCCTTATCTATAATATGATAATCAACAAACGATCCTCTAAAAGTTTCACATTGAGATCAGTCCTCTGATCCTTATGCTTTCTTCATGTCTAGTTTACTGTGGACAACAATGTGTGCAGGAAATCAATATAATTATACATCTTGATATTTTGTACCACGGTTTATTTACGAGCCTCAAGGTTCTTTGGTTTCCACATGACATCCATATAATGAATAGGCTTTCATGTACTCCCTCCTCACAACTCACATAACATATAGGTAAGCTTAATAAGCTCAGTATTTTAAGAATAGGAAAACCAATTCCTTTAGGTGTTGCATCTATCCACAAAGGTGATGGCATCATGATTTCTTCGGCTGGTCACTCATGTAATTCTTACTTCACCTTTCTGGATTTTGCTATTAAAACCTTAGAACCGTATATCAAACCATAGAACCTCAGAATTTTACTCTAGACTCAGAATTTTCCTTAAAATTCTAAATTTCTTCATGTTGTTAGGAAGAAACTGTTTTAGATGGCTGGATGACATTCTTGACATTATAGACATTTTAGTGGCTGAGCACTAATGTAAATCCAAGTCTCTCATTGCTCAAAGCTCTTTCTAGTTGACTCTGAAACTGGAGTGTGAATCAATACCTCACACATTAGCCAATACTTTTCAAAATCAGTTCTTTGAGAAGATTTTGAAAACACTAAAATTATATAATATTAGGTACATGTGTATGTCTGTTATAAGAATTATAAAGATACAATAAAAGCCTTTAAATAATGACTTTGTTTATGTGATTGTGTACTCCAGTGCTTTAAGTATCTTTTTAGAAATTTAATGTCTTATCTTGGATCCTACTGAGGTAAGAAATAGCTGTAAATATATCTCTGTAGTTTATGTGATATATGATAGGTCTCTACACTTTCTAAAAACCTACTACCTTCCTGAGGTGCTCACCTGCATTCTTCCTCCCCCTCTGGCCTTACTCTCCATGCCTCAGGGTTTCCTTTGCTCTTTCGGATCACTACAGAGCTTACACCATTTTCTCCATGATCAGCAGGTTTAAAAAAGTAGCCTACTTGCCTTCTCTGGGGAAGGGTTTCTATTTATAAATGTTTTTCTTCTTTTATAACATTTTCACCTCCCTTTGATAGCTGCGTAACCCTTAACAATGTAGTTATCCTCAGAAGAAATACAGGACTGACATTTTTTCTTTAACAGCTTTGTTTTCCTTTAAAGTAATCTTCTATTCCTCTGTACCACTCTCCCCGCCCCGTGCCCATTTTCTTTGTCTCTCAGTTTCAGCTTAATCCATTTTCCTGATGTTATTGAAGTAGATGCAGCAAGTTTTTTTTTTTTTTTTTCCTTGCGGTACTAAGGGTTGAATCCAGGGCCTCGCACTTGCATGCTCTGCAAGTGCTGGACCACTGAGCTGCACCCTCAGCCCATTTTTTTTACTTTTTGAGACAGGGTCTCACTCAGTTATGCAGACTCCCTCTGGTCTCGAACTTGCGATCCTCCTGCCTCCACCTCCCAAGCCGCTGGGATTACAGGCATGCGCCACCATGCCCGGCTTGATGCAGCAAGTTTTCTGGTTGTTGAAAATGGCTGGGGTGAGTAACTTTTACTCTGGGCTACATTGGCTTACTCATCAACATATGCATTTAAGGAAAGCAAACAGACATTAGTTAAAGATGATAGCTGATTTTAAAAAAATTGTCATGTATGAGTGTAACCCAGTATTTCTGAAGTCATTTAACCTTTCACCATTTCAAGATCTTTGTGACAGTCTTCTTAGATTCCTCATATGTCTGTGTGGTTCCTCAGAAGTTGGTGAGATACATGGGTGGATATTGCATTGTTATTAAGGAAGAATTTCTGCATAGCTTCATATTTATCCCCAAAGCACTGGTTCCCTTGAGGAGAGTTCACCATTCCTGCAACTGTGGGGGAGGGCCCCTGTACTCCTATATATTTTTGTCATCAATCAGCTGGCTGGAGTCTTTTTGCTCTCCCTGGATAGAAATCGTGGGCAGGCAAGGAGAAACCCTTCAAATGCTTGTTTTAGGCATCAGTTTTGTCCCTCAACAACAGCAAGCAGTGGCAGTAGACTAACAGGAGCAGCAGCAGCGCCTTCTAGGACTATAGCTTTTATGCAGCCCAAGGATGCTGAGATTCCTCAGCCCCTCAATTGTTAAAGCTCTTATGTAGGCCCAAGAGGTGGGTACTCCTAAGCCCATAGGTGTTATAGCTTTTAGGTAGGCTGCAGAGATCAGGATTCCTCAGCCCTCTGCAAAAGCTGATGTTGCAGCTTCCAGGTGGAGCTAGGAATTGGGATTCCTCAGCCCTAGGCAGCAGCTGGTGTTAAAGCTCATAGGCAGGATTGGGTGTTTGGATTCCTTAGTTCTAAACAGTGGCCAGCATTATAGCTCTGGGGCCTAGGGTCTGAGCCCCTTGATCCTAAAGACTTAGCTGTTCTCTGGAACTCTTCTAGTGACCAGGGTTTGCAGTTTCTCTTTTCTGGCTGTTTACAGCTCTCTCTCTCTTTCTCTCTCTCTCTCTCTCATCACCTGTTGTCTCTTCTTCCTTTCTTGGTCACTCTCCTGAACTGTTCATCTGCCTCTTATTGTTGTGATCACTGATCACTGTTCCTTTTGCCGCCATTCAGGACGCAACAATCATGGCCCTTCCACTGCTGCTGCTGCTTCTACTGCTGCTGGTTGCTAGTCTTGCTGCCTCACCTCTTTTTTAGCTATCTAGCAGCCAGTCACTTTACTGCTTCTGCAGCTCAGCATTCTGGCTACTCTGCCACCTCTGCCATTGCTGCTCCACTGTCTCTGCCATCCTTTGCTGCTGCCATCACTGCCATTCTGTAGTCTATGTTGCTTTCTTCTTCATGTTACCAGCTCAGCTTGCACTGCTAAAAGTAGGCAAAGATCACTTGAGAGAAGGCTTTTATTTGGCTTACTGTGACAACAATAAGGGCAACACAGGAGGGTTTCTCCTCTCAGCTCATGTGAATTGAGCATTTTATACACCCAGATAAGGGGAATTTGTACCAATCACAGAAGTGAAGTCTTCTATTTGCATCTATCATAGCAGTCCCTTTTGCACTAATCACAGCACTCCCTTTTGAAATGAAGGCTTGTGGTTATACCCGTTACAGCAATCCCTTTTCTGGGCCACTAAGGGAAGTGCTCCCCCTCTGGCCTGGGTTGGTCACAGGGTTATCTAAAGTTCACTGAGGTTTGTGACAGCAAAAGAGAAAGGGGGAAAAAAAAAGTCCAGTGCAAACTGAAAACTGTTCAAAATAGCCATGGCTGGGGCTGCACTTTCAGGGACTGGAATTGTGGCAAATAGTTACAGATCCATGGCTTCCTCAAGATGTCTGTGGAGTGTTTACAATGGCACATGCTAGTGTAAGAGTAGTTTGGCTGGATAACAGCTCTTTCATCCAAAACAGCCAGAGCCAGGAGCCCAGTAACTGTCAATCAGGCAATTAGATTGCTCCATCCCCCAATATCAGTGCTTTCTTGCAGAAAAGTAACCAATACAAAGGGCACTTACAGCAAGGAAAATAAAATCTTATCATTAACATTAATATTGACTTCTTACTGCACATTGAAAATTTTTAAATTAATTTTAATTTTATTGTTATTTACTTAGCATACAGTATAATGACTTTCATTATGGGATTATCAGTTTAATCATGTATTTTGCATTTGTTATCTCTCTCATTATCCTCCCTCATGTTGCTCTTACCCATTTTACTAATCTTCTGCCCCTTCTAGATATATTTTCTTACTCTTTTCAATCTTGCATATAAATATATATAGACATATATTTTACTTTTATTTTAGGATAACTATAGCTTCCACATATGAGTGAGGACATGCAATGTTTGTCTATGTCTGGCTTATTTCACTTAAAGTTATAATCTCCAGTTATATCAATTTTCCTGAAAATGACATGATTTCATTGTTTTTTATGGATGAATAGTATTCTTTTGTTTATAAATACTACATTTTTTAAGTCTATTCATCTGTTGATGAACATCTAGGCTGATTCCATATTTTATAATTGTGAGCAGTGCTGCAATGAACATGAAGGTGAAGGTGTCCCTATAGTATGATGACTTGAATTCCTCTGGGTATATGCCAGAGTAGTACAGTTGAATCATATGGTGGTTCTATTTCTAGTTTTCAGAGGAACCTCCACACTGATTTCCATAATGGCTATACTAGTTTACCATCCCATCAGCAATGTATAGGAGTTCCTTTTCCCTCATGTCCTGGCAGTTGTTATTTGTTTGGCTGAGGTTATCCATTCTGCACACGATGAGATGGAATCTAAGTGTAGTTTTGAGTTGCCTTTTTATGATGGTTAAGGATGTTGAAAAATTTTTCATATATATATTGGCCATTTATATTTCTTCTTTTGAGAATAGTTTAGTTCATTTGCCCACTTATATTCTGTATTGTTTATTTTTATTTGGTGTTTAACTTTTTGAGTTATTTATATATCAGAAGTATAGTTGGCAAAGATTCTCTCCAATTCCATGGGCTCTAACTTTATTGTTTCCTCTGTTGTGCAGAAACTTTTAAATTTCATGTAGTTTCATTTGTCAATTCTTGCTAGTGTTTCCTAAGATACTGGTGTTCTTTGAAGCATACTTGCCTATGCTTGTGTTGAAGGGGTTTCCCTAGAATTTCTTCTAGTAGTTTCAAAGTTTCCCATTTTACTTTAAGATTTTTTATACATTTTTTATTCTAAAAGCTGTATTAATAGCACTGCACAGCCAGTGCCCCAAGGAAAAGTGGATCCCCGTGATCTATATCATTTTCCTGTATGTCCTCTAGACACACTTCCTTTCAGATTAAGGAAAGAATGGGAATTCACTAGGTTTTGGTAGAGGAGGAGCAGACTTGCATGTAGACATTGGGAAGAGTAGATGGGTGGATGCAAGATGAAGTGAAATCTTCTCAAGCAACTTATCTAGTTATTGTTACAGTAATTACCTGTTAGGAATAGATACTTCTAAATGGAAGCCTTGCAAAGAAATGCCTTAACACAGTCTCCATGGATGACTTTGCCATCCCCAAGAATTCCTCACAAACATAAGGCCTTGCTCAGTATTTTACCAGTACATTTTCCAGTTTTTCTTAGAATGTGATAGGGTATATCTGAGTATATGTGGTAGTCAAACTGTATTAAGGTTTTGGAGTGCTTTTGGATACGATTTATTTTAGACAAAGAAAATATAAAGACTTCATTTAAAATTGCCATTGTTGTTAGTGGTTTAGTGCCATTGAGTTGGGTCCGATTCTTTCTGCCTCACTTTGGTAGTATAATTATAGCAACATGAAATCTACCATTGAATCCTGCCAGTTGTGTCTTCTAAATGTTTTTTTTTTTTTTTTTTCGTGTTCCTGGGGATTGAATCCAGGGCCTCGTGCTTGCATGCTTTGCAAGTGCTGGACCACTGAGCTGCACCCCAGCCCATTTTTTTTTTTAAATTTTTTTTGAGACAGGGTCTTGCTAAATTACGCAGACTGTCTCTGGTCTCAAACTTGCGATCCTCCTGTCTCCGCCTCCCCAGCCGCTGCAATTACAGGCCTGTGTCATGGCAACCGGTTTCTAAATATTTTCTAAATGAAGTATTCATTTCTCTAAATAACTATTGCTATATCTCTAGTTTAAGTCTCATGATCTTTTCTTCAATGTTGTCCCATTCCAGTTTTACTCACATAGCCTCCAGCGTGCTATTCCTAAATGGTAAATATTGTCAAACAATTCTCTGGATTTTATGCTTAAATATATTGGAAGCTATTAAAACCCATTTTTCTTTCTTTTTAAAATTAATTAATCAATTAGCTAATTGTGGTACTGGGAGTTTAACCCAGGGCCTCACACATACCTTGCAAATGCTCTACCACTGAACTGTACCCTCAGCCTATTTTCTAGTTTTTATCTTGAGACAAGGTCTCACTATGTTACACAGGCTACTGCTGGCCTTGAACTTGTAATCTTCCTGCCTCAGCCTCTCAAGTAGCTAGGATTACAGGTGTGTACCACTGTGCCCAGCTAAAATCCATTTTTCTTATTGTGAGCGATACTTTTTGATCTTTGACAATCTCTTTATTCTCTTCTTGTGCTGCTCTCAGTGGCAGGTCTTCTATAGTTATTGGAAACTTTTCGCTGCCATAGCGCCTTTTCATTTATTGTTCTACATTCCTAAAATGGTTTTCTTCTGAATGTCAGAGTTTATTGAAATGTCACTAGATCAGAGAAGTTTTCCTAAAATACTCCATCACTTCACCCCAATGCCAAACACCACCATTTACTTTCTTTCTTAATTCCTTTTTTACTACATTCTCATCTCTTGTCACTGTTTGTTGTTGTTAGGTCCCATCAAGTCAGATTCTACTCATAGTGATCCTATGTCCAACAGAACGAGATGCTCTCTGACCCTGTGCCAGGCACATGATGTTTTCTATGTTTCAGCCCATTGTTGCAGTCACTGTGTCAATCCATCTAGATGAGATTCTTCCTTTTTCTTGTTGACCTGCCACTCTCTCAAACATGATGTCCTTCTCCAGAGATTGGTCTCTCCTCATTTTATTTATTTATTTGTTTACTTATGTATTATCTATCTACATTTTTAGAACAGATGTTCAATGAAGTAGCTGAATCTTCCTGATTCATTGATGTAGTCTTAACAGCATATAGTAATTGCTTCGTAAATATTTCATGAACAACAAACAAATAATTTGTTGAAGTGACACAGGGGTGTGTATTTTGGAATAGAGATTTAAATATCGTGTATAAAGATTTGTTTTGATTTGTGTTAGATGAGAAATGATGGCCAGCAAAAGAATTGGATGTTTTAAGTGTCCATGGTCATGTTAACAAAGGGAATATATTTGGTTGTCCTTCACTGAGGAAGTGACATGGTTTCACGGTGTATATATGAGTGTGTGTGTGTGTATGTGTGTGCGTAGTGACTGAACACTGCTAGCTTGAGGAATAGAGTGTTTCATAGGCTGCCTGACTATTGGACTGAGATGTAGTAAATTGCCTATTTTCAACTTTATGGCTATGAGAAGTGAAGGAGGTATGAATGTTCTGGTTTTCTTTACTAAAGAATAAATCATATTTTTTTGCTTCTTAATTAACATCATATATCATTAACTTCTAATTTTTTGTTGTATCTCGAACATTGAAATACAAAAGGAAATCTCTTCAACATTTTATCTGGTTAAAATGACCCTTTCTGTTCACAATTGTTAAAGTATATTTGTCTTTGAAAAATATCAACCCTCATTTACCTACATTCTTCCTTTCTAGTTTAGTGATATGTCCACTTCCTCTTTGATGAGATGAGTGCAGAATAGGATAGAGGAGAACAGACAATTCATGGCAAAACTCAGAATTATGTTGCTGTCCCCATGAAAATTAAAAAACCTTAGAGTCTTATAATAATATTTACTACTTTGAAATATTCATCTCCTTTCAGTAAAAGAGCAATTGTGGCCACTTATCTATTGCCAAGGATTAAGCAGTAAGGTTTTGGTAATTAATTACACATGAAGCCATAAGACTGCTTTTATAAATTAAAAATAAAAACCTAGCAAGTCTGTATGTGTCATATTAGGATACAAGCTTAGCAAATTGGCAAAATTTCCCAACAGAAAAATCTAGGAAAAATAGGCTGCATTTTTAATTCCCAGTTTACAATTTTGCTAAACTCAGAAGTAGATGTGCCTATTGCTTAGTAAGTTAGATATCTCAAGGAGGGATTAGTGCTGAGTTTTATAAAAAAAATTTTTTTTAGCATTAACATGCTGATACTTGGCTTTCACATATGTGGCACACCATATGGTTTGGATGTTTCTAGTTTATAAAGTCATCACTTACTTTCTATCTATCTTGTTTTTTTCAAACATAAAATGAGGAAGACAAATGTATTCTTATGCAATCTCTTACTTACAGGGAATGTATGACCATTTAAAAGCAATGATATAGTTCTGGTTAAAAATGTTATTTGAATTAATTATAATTTCTTTTTTTTCATAGTCATATTATGAAAAACATTTTTAATTGAAGAAATGGAAACTGCAAATTATACCAGGGTGACAGAATTTGTTCTTATTGGCTTATCTCAGACTCGGGAGGTGCAACTAGTGCTATTTGTTATATTTCTATCCTTCTATTTGTTCATCCTTCCGGGAAATATCCTTATCATTTGCACTATCAAGCTTGACCCCCATCTGGCTTCTCCCATGTATTTCCTGCTGGCTAATCTGGCCTTCCTCGATATTTGGTACTCCTCCATCACAGCCCCGAAGATGCTGGTAGACTTCTTTGTGGAAAGGAAGATAATATCCTTTGGTGGATGCATTGCACAGCTTTTCTTCTTGCACTTTGTTGGGGCCTCAGAGATGTTCCTGTTGACAGTAATGGCCTTTGACCGCTATGCTGCTATCTGCCGCCCCCTCCACTATGCTACCATCATGAATCGTCATCTCTGCTGTGTCCTGCTGTTTCTTTCCTGGATGGGGGGTTTCGTTCATTCTATAGTGCAAGTGGCTCTCATTGTTCGACTCCCCTTCTGTGGGCCCAATGAATTAGACAGCTATTTCTGTGACATCACCCAGATTGTCCGGATTGCCTGTGCCAATACCTTCCCAGAGGAGTTAGTGATGATCTTTAGCAGTGGTCTGATCTCTGTGGTGTGTTTCATTGCTCTGTTAATGTCCTATGCCTTCCTTCTAGCTATGCTCAAGAAACACTCAGGCTCAGGTGAGAGTACCAACAGAGCCATATCTACCTGCTATTCCCACATCACCATAGTTGTGCTAATGTTTGGACCATCCATCTACATTTATGCTCGCCCATTTGACTCATTTTCCCTAGATAAAGTGGTGTCTGTGTTCCATACTGTGATATTCCCTTTACTGAATCCTGTCATCTATACATTGAGAAATAAGGAAGTAAAGACAGCCATGAGGAAGTTGGTCAACAGATATATTTTCTGTAAAGAGAAGTGAAGGTTAAATGATATATTTTATGATTTTTCTGAGGATCACTGTTCTAAAGGAGGAAGCATTTGCAGTGGTCATGGTGCTGCTTTCACTTCCCCCTTTAATCTGAGCTCATAAACTCTCATTATGATTTTTCTCTACTTCCCTTTATGGTAAAAAAATGCAGACATTAAGATGAAACAAATTTACTCATAACCACACTGAAATATCTGGCAGATCATTATTAGTATTTGAGATTTAACAATGGTCTGCCAAAATTCACATTTTTGATAATTGTTCATTGAGTAACTACCCTGGAGAGGCTGTGAAAAGAATGTATGCTGAAAAAAATAAATAAGAGCTTGGAGACACATCCACTATGAGTATGAAGAAGTGGCCAGCATATGTGAATGCTACTAATTTCATGTTACCAAATGTAGTATTCTTGTCATACTTCAATCTTGGCCCAGTAGTATTTGGGAAACCCTTTTTCTAGGTTTGGAAACCAGATTATCTACTTTTCCCTTTATCACCTCCTCTTCCAAGACAATGGAAATTGAGGATTCTTTTATACAAGCTATCTCAACTCATTATTCTAGGTGGTCTCCATTCAAAAGTATTTGTAACAGAATTCAGGATTTTACCACATCGTGGAGACAGTTTTATAAATTCAGAACCCAGTGTAATTTTGTTGCTATCTAAGAATTCTCTCATTTCAGATGGAGGCTCTGGCCAACAGCAATCTTTACATCCAGTCTTTCTTAAATCCTTCAGAATGAAGACAAGCTTAAAGGAAAAGGTCTCTAGGTTAATTGGGATCAATAGACATCTAGCTGTGTAATCTTTTGTTTAAAATCCTGCTAATTCCTTTGCCACTTTTGTTTGTTTTCTGTACTTACTACTTTTGTCTTTCATGTTAAACTTAAATTAGTAGATTGCTGCTCTTATTAGTAGTATAATTCAGAGTTGCTTCCCATTAAGCCATTTTTAGCGTACATGGATGATACTTACCTAGTTGTGTTGATTCTCATAATCTTGTGAATTATTTATTCAAGATTAATTCTGTATTCTCTGATATGAACTCAATGACTGGCCATGCTCCATAATATAAAAGGTGGATTAAAGTATTCAAGTTCACATGATATATTTATTTTAAGTTTTCAATTTCAAAACTAGGAAGTTTTGTCAGGCATTGTGGCATATGCCTACAATACTAGCAACTCAATAGGCTGAGGCAAGAAATTGGTGAGTTCAAGACTAGAGGTAGCTTATATAACTTAATGAGACCCTGTCTCAAAGCTTAAAAGAAAGTGGAAAGGACTGAGGGTGCAGTTCAGTGGTAGAACATTTGCTCAGCATGTGCAAAGGCCTAGATTCAACTCCTTAGTACTGAAAAAATACAACTAGGGAGTCTTTTCATGAAAGGGAGAAGGTACCCACTTTAAGTGTAGTGAGCTTTACTCTTTTGTTTGATGTTAAAATATAACTAGACTGTGAGGGAAATAGATTCTTGTTAGCATCAGGAATAAATCGATGACTGATAAAAATAACCTCTGAGTTGCTATTTACCTAGAGAGATCTATTTCATTTTATTCTATTTATTTACTTTTTTATGTACTTTTTTTGAATGTACAACTTAATGGGTCTCACTATGACATTTCCATACATGCATTTCATTGTACATTGGTCACATTGACTTCTCTCTTATCCTCTCATGACCCTCTTACCTTATCCCTTCAGTGATCTGTTTCTCAATTGATGAGATAATTCCTTCTACATCCAGTGCATTTCTGGCGCACAAGATGTAATGGTGGTCTGTAAAGTTTATTTTTGCTTTGGGAATTTTTCCTTATTATGACCTTCCATCTTCAATGTTACAGGACTTCTGTTCTAGGAATGCAATAGCACAGATTGAAGTTATAATTCCAGAATTTTGAGTTGACTTCTCCTCACTTGGAAATAAATAAAACAGTAGACTTCTCTAATGTTTTGCAAAGGAACATTTAAAAAAGGTAAAATTCAAAATATACACATGATAATTGATGAGTTATGCTTCCTGATTTTGTATCAGCTTATTATCATTTCTCTATACCTGAACAAGCAAGAACTTCTATTCATTTTGTAACACGTGCATAATCTAATTAGGATTAATACTTTTAGGAAAGAAGCCACTGACTTGCTATCCTTTTCAAGCATCAGCATGCTGTTACTATAGAAGGATATTTGATGAAAATATTGAAGCCAGTAACAGAAAAGAAAGACAGTAGTATGGTGAATAATTGCTTACTTAAAAATGTTGTCTGAAATTAGAAATTAATATTGATGGAGAAGTGGGAAAACCTTTAGCAAACTACTGAAGAGTAACCCAACCTGATCCATAGAAGACATGATTGGAGTAAGGACTGGGAGTAATTTTTCCATCCCTTCCAGGGGTTATATGGCAGTTCCTGGAAACATTTTTTTGGTGGTCACAACTACTGCTACTTCCTACAAGGCACAGACCAGCCAACACCCACAAATTATCTGGCCCCAAGTGTCAATAATGTTAAGATTGAAAAACTCTGACTTGAACAATGAACAGGGACAAGGCAGGTCACTCTAGGAAAAGGAAGTATTACCCAACCTCATATAAAATCATATCATGTATGGTGATCTCTCCAAATATTCCAGGACTTTCAGCAGTGAAATAACAAATTTGCCAGGAGACTCCTTTTGCTCACTTATCTATTTTCTATTTCCCTTAGTTTTAAATGTCTTCTAATATTTTTTCTTTCAGTCTCTGCTATTTCTGCTTCATCCCAAAAGTACTATTAATCTTTCATTTTTAAAATTAGATCTCTTGATTGAACAAATTCATATCTTTAGCTCAAGATTGCAACTATACTGTCAAATAGACTGACTTGTATGAAGTTCTAGATCCCAAGTTTCTGCTAATCTCAGTAGCAACGAAGTGGATTCTACTACTGTTGTGGTATAAATGAGGCTGGGGAGATGGGAGGCAAGTACAGGCAAGTATTTATACCAGTGAGGATGGCCCAGTGGAATCCTTTCTAAAGACTAAGCCCCAAACAAAGAAAGTTCAGAATTTTTATAGGTCTCTTGTTTTGGATAGGGTTATAAAAGTAAAACCAGGCTGGGTATGTACAAGAAAAAAAAAAAAAAAAAGAAAAGAAAGAAAGAAAAAGAAAAGCATGATTACAGAAGCAGAAAAGCGAGAGTAAGTCACCCAGTAACCCACAAATGGGGAAGCGGGAGAGGACATGGATTCCTCTAAATGAGAACAAAGCACTAGTCATTCTGCAATTGTGTCTAGTTAAAGCATAGGAGGCTTATCACCCTGCATTAGCATGGCCTACTGTATGAAATCATAATGGCTACAGTTTAAGCAGGCATCAGCTAAAACCTCAGGAAGATAGACAATCCTGTTATTAGTAGAATTCATTGTGTCACTTGTAAGAAACCAAAATGGTTTAGACACACATTATGCATAACAAGTTAAGCAACTGTTAGCTGAACAAACAGTGTTTTAATAGAACAAACTGCTTTAATAAGGAACTACTACTGGCTGGCTTATCACTGGGAGAGAGAAGAGTGTTTCTTTGGGAACCTGCTTCACTATTACATCTGAGAAAAAAACCTGGTTTATTATCAAAACAAATTACAGGTCTCATATTTTTTAATTACTAAAATAATGTATGTTCATTAAAAGTTCAAAATGTTTGATCATATAAAAAATATCAGTGGCAAAATCTTTCCCCAGAGATTTGGGCTTTTCTCCCTTCCTGCCTTCCTTCCTTTTTCTTTCTTTCTTTCGTGGTACTGTGGGTTGAACCCAGGGTATCACGCTTGCATGCTTTGCAAGTGCTGGACCACTGAGCTGCAATCCCAGCCCAATTTTATTTTTTTACTTTTTTTGAGACAGGCTCTTGCTAAATTACCTAAGTTATTCAGGCTGCCTCTGGTCTCGAACTTGCAATCCTCTGCCTAGGCCTCCCTGAGCTGCTGGGATTATAGGCATGCACCACCGTGCCTGGCTGGGCTTTTCTTTTATCAAGGTTTATAATGTTTTATCCACTCAACTCCAACGGAAGCAAGTCAATTGACCTACCATTCTCTTCTCCATAATCTAATTAACTATCACTAAGTAAATGGAGGTGGAGATGGAGCAAAAGTTAAAAAATTCTTCAGAAAATTAAGTGCAACCTTCAGACTTCACATCCAATAAAATTGATATTTAAATAAAAAGGCTAAAAACTGTTTTAAATAGCTAACAAAACCCTGAAAATGCTATTTCCAAGAACTCTTTTCAAGAAATTATCAGAGAGCAATCTTTAATCAACAATGTGGAGACAAAGAAACTTGGATGAGAATCTGATATTAAATATTTAATGTATTATATTTAATACAACAGTTTTATTAAAATATATTAAACTATAAATCTAAGACTGAAATTAGTGTTAGGATTTGCATTGTGGAGTGAAATAAAATGCTGTGACAATGCAGAAACTATAAAACTATATTCCAGTTCCACCCCATGGCACATTAGATGGTTTTAATGAATCTCTCATGAAAACAATACATTTGTTGGATAAAGGTCTTTGGAAATATCTTGATAAATTGTCAAAATTAAGTCCACAAACCATACAGAACGTTGAGAATCTAAATGTTAATATGGGCTGAGATTTAGCTCAGTTGGTAGAGTGCTGTTCCACACTCTCTGAGGACCTGGGTTCAATCTCCAGCACTGCAGAAACAGGAGGACATGACAATTCACTCCTGAATCAATCTTGAAATAATCGGCCATTGAAAACCCTGTGAGGGTCACTATGGGTTGGACTTGACTCAACAGCATCTAACAACACACAGTTAGTACATAGTTAAAATCGATATTAGTGTTAACAATGATTTTTTTATTCTTTCTGTGAGTGTCCTTTCTGCTAGTTCTTTTGCTATAAGTAAGCAGTGCTGTTGGTGGATGGGGTGATCTGATTCCCTAATTGGCAGCTGTGGGGCTCTCTCTTATACTCTGGCTGTTTTGAATGAATGAACTGTTTTCTGACTGAGCTATCCTCCACCCCAGCACCTGTGATGGACAGCTTAAGGAAGGCACACAACTGCAATTATTTGCTATAGCTCCTGGGGTGTGGTCTCAGCCACAATTGTTTCAATCAGCTTTCACTGAACTTTCCCTGCAACTATTTACATCCAGACCAGAGGGAGAGCAGTTCTGCTGGTGACCTAGAAGAGGGACTGCTGTAAGTGGGGCAAAGGGGCAATGCTGTGACTGGTAAACACAAACATTTATTAGCATGACAGGATCACTGTGATTGGTGCAAACAACCCCTTTCTGGCTATATGAGGATGGCTGTACAGCTCACTTGAACAAGCAAGCTGGGAGACACCCTCCTGTTCTTCCTCTCCTGGTATTTCAACATTGGGCTCAATAAAAGTCTTCTCTTGAGTAGTCTTTCTGCTACCTTTAGAAGCACTGCTGAACTGATAACACAAAGAAAGAAGAAGTGAAGATAGAGGTGGTGACAGCAGCAGCAAGGACAACAGAGCAGGGGCATGATATGGAGTAAGGATCTGAGGAAGCAGGATCATGGTGGCCTTGCCACCCACAGCTCCAAACCCTGACACTGGGCAGTGGGGCTGGGACTTCTCTATTGGAACTAGGACCCAGTTGCCTGACAAGAAGCCAAAAAAAAAAAAAAAAAAAAAAAAAAAAAAAAAAAAAAAAAAAAGGCAATGGTAGCCCCTTCCCCTTCAGTTACAATCACCAGCAGTGAGACTGAGAAGCACATGGCACAGATAGCAGCCATGGAGGAAGGGCTGCAAAAAAGGTGGCTTTAAGGAGAAGACCATATTAGTAGATTGGTGAGAAGTACAGTGGCAAGGCAATGATAGCTGCAACTGACAGCTGCAGAAGAGCCAATGGTCAGCAGCAGAAATAGCAGCAGCAGCAGGGCTTGATAGCTGTCTCCCTAATGGCAACAACAGTTGCAGGGGCTGCATTACTAAGAGGCAGCTGAACAGTTCCAGAACAGAGACCAAGGCAGAAAGATGAGGAATGGTGGAAGTAAACAGAAGGAGAGAGAGGAGCAGAAGGCTGAGACAGAAGAAGGACAGATGGCTGTAAAGAGCCAGAAAGAAGAAATTTCAGACTCTGGTTACTAGAAGGGTTCCAGAGAGCTCTCAAGGCTTTAGAGTCAAGGGTTTCAGATACTCTGGACCCAGGAGTTACAACACCGGCCACTGTCAAGGCTGAGGATCCTGATACCTAGGATGGAAACAGACCCCCTCATGTTGCTGCCTTCCCAGAAGTTGCAATACTTCTGGACTCCTGGTACTCAACTCACATAAGAGCCACAAAACTTATGGGCTGAGGACTCCTGATCTTCAGCACTTATGCTGTACAACACTAATGTTGCTTGCTGTTGTCTCTCTAACTTATCTGTTGCCATTGCTTTCTGTTGTCAAAGAGACACAATGGCTGCCTGAGATCAGCATTTGAAGATCTTCTCCTTGTTTACCTACAATTTCTACCCAAGTGGTGAAAAAAGATCCTCACCAGCTGAGTGGTGACATAAAAGTACTGGGAATCCAGAGAAATAAATAAACAGAAATAGCTGAACAGACCTTTTGATGTAAAGAAGTGTTTTTTTTTTTTCAAGGCCAGAAGTGTAGGTGGTAGTCCAGGGCTCAGCCAATGATATATGCCACAAATAAAAAAGGTCTCAAAAAATATATTCTCAGGTTATTAGTTAAACAGTTCTCTTAAAAAAAAAAAAGCACCACCCATAAGATGCAAAAGAAAAAAAGACTTAGAAATTATATGGAAGTGCATAGAATTTTTTCTTTTTTAAAATTAGTATCTATTAATTATACAAAACAATAGCTTTCATTCTGACATTTTCATATGTGGATGCAAGGTACTTTGATCATATTTATCCCCCACACTAACCTCTCTACTGGTCCCCTTCTTTTTCATTAATAGTTTCCCTTCTAATCTCACGTCTTTTTAAAAGAGTTCACTTATGATAGAAAATGTGATAATTGTCTGAGTGTGGTTTATTTGGTTTAACATGATGAGGTCTGTTTCCATTCATTTTCCTACAAATGACATGATTTCATTCTTCTTAATCAATCATACTTCATTGTGTGTACAGGCCACATTTTCTTTATTTATCCATTGATTGGCTGATTTTATTACATGATTATTGTGAATAAAGCCTTATGCATGTGTATCTATTTTATGCTGACTTTTATATACTCAGGAATAATGTAACTGGATCATCTAGTAGATCTATTTTTAGTTTTTTGAGGAAACTCCCTACTGATTTCTGTAGTGGCTGCACTAATTTACATTCCCACCAACAGTATGTAAGGTTTCCTTCATCCATCCCCCCACCCCCATATCCTTGCCAACATCTGTTTTCTATTTTTTTGATGGTGGTTATTCTGACTGGGGTGAGATGGACTCTCGAAATAGTTTTGATGTGCATTTGTTTAGTGACTAGAGAGGTTGCAATTTTTTAACTTATTTATTGGTCATTTGTATTTCTTCATTTAAAAATCATTTAGGCAGGGTGCAGAGGCACACACCTGTGATTCCTGTGACTCAGAGGGCGGAGACAGGAGGATCACAAGTTTGAGGCCAGAGGCAGCCTGTGTAAATTATTGAGACCCTGTCTCAAGATAAAAATTTTTAAAAAGGGTAGGGGTACAGCTCAGTGGTAGAGCACTTACAAAATGTGCACAAGACTCTAGCCTCAGCTCCCCAGTAACACACACACACACACACACACACACACACACACACACACACACACGTCTATTCAGTTCATTTGCCAATTTATTGATTGGAGTATTTGTTCTTTTAATGTTTCATTTTGAGTTCTCATATATATTCTGGATATTAAGCAGGTAAATAGCTGGAACATTTTCTCCTATTCTGTAGGCTCTCTGTTTACTCTGGTGATTGTTTATTTTCTGTGCAGAATTTTTTTAGTTTGACATAATCTTATTTGTCAATTCTTGTTATCATTTCCTGAGCTAGTGGAGTCTTATTCAGAAAGTCATTGCTTATGCCTATATTTTGAAGTGTTTTCCTTATGTTTTCTTCTAGTAGTTTCAAAGTTTCAGGTCTTACGTTAAGGTCTTTGACTCTTTGAGTTGATTTTTGCACAGGGTGAGAGATAGGAATAAACTTTCAGTCTTGCACTTGTGGATATTCAGGCTTCCCAGCACCATATGTTAAAGTCTGTCTTTTCTCCAATGTATGTTTTTGACACTTTTGTCAAAAAATTAGATGGCTTTAGCTGTATGGTTTATTTCTGGATCCTCTACTACTAAGCTACATCCCTTTCTTGAAATTTTCTTCACATATTGAAAATCTTTTAGATTTGCTGCAAAATATCTCATAATTCATGACTCTTGGCCAATTTCTCCTCATATATTTGATTTATTTTGGGAAATACAATACTTATAGTCTTAACTACTTGTATTTTCATAATAATAAAACTGCTTTCATCTGATATAGAGTGAAAAAATTAAAGAAGAATAAAATTAGAGAACATCTACCACCAGCATCAAGACTTGTTATAAAGCTACAATAAACAAGAGAATGTGGGATTGATGCAAAAATAGACACATTAATGGATTCATATAGACTATTCAGACACAGACTCACCCAAATGGTAAGTCTATTTTTGATAAACACACCAATGCCACTGTGTGAGAAAGGGAAGTTTTTAACAAATGATGCTAGAACAACTGAATATTTATTTTGAAAATAATGAAATTGGATCTCTACTTTGTTTCCTATGCAAAAATTGATTTGAGCAGGATTATAGACCTAAATGTAATGGCTAGAAATAAAAGCTTCTAGAAAAAAGCATAGAATAATATGCTTACTTATACAATCACAATATTTAATGATTTATTAAACATTATAAAAATAACTATAATATAAAAAGTGATAAAAATGAACTGTAAAAAATTAAATACTGGCACCAAGGTATATCACTGTGAAATTAGCAAGCAAATCAACACACTGAAAGAGAAATCTAGACTCTCTTAATCTCTCTCTCTCTCCAAGTCAAAAATAGGCAAGAGATTAGAACAGATATTTCAGAAAAGAAGATATGCAAGAAATGGTTAAGCTTATGAATGTAAAATTAATCACCAGGAAAATGGTCCAAAATACATGATTGATCATTCAGGCAGTGCGCTCTTCCATTACTCTGCAGACCAAGCTGCAATTTGTCTCAGCAAACCTTGGAAGAAAAAGAGGAAGTGATTTTTCAAGTGCCTCTAGGAGCACATCCTGGAAACTAGACACTTTCAATATGAATGCCTCAGTTGCCTCATTGATTATCAGTGTTGCCTAGTCAGTGGATCAGAATCATCCTACAACACTAGGAGAGCAGTCAATCCTTAGAGGGACCTCCCTAGAAACTGACGTAGCCAAATACTTATGCACTCCCAGGTGCTCTGTCTCAGACCCTGGATGCTTCACCAACATGGAGAAGTATATTAAATGCCATTGCGCACTCAGTCTCAGGCACCTCATACTCTGGACTACATAGCAATTCTGGAAAGACTCCTCTTTTCATGCTCTACAATTTTAGTTTTGGAATCTGGCAACTATAGACAAAAACAACATAATGCAAGAGCAGGAAAATTCAAGCACCAGCGTGAGAGTGTTTTTTTTGCTCCACCATTTTTTTTTTAAAGGTGCCCAGGCTTTCTATTAATTAGGGATAGTAAGAGGTAGTCATGGAAATGACTGTCATTTATACTCATAGATCTCAAGAAACAGGAGGCTCTGTACATCACACAGAGAGTCATGTGGAAAAGCCCCATGGCTGATTAAGTGACCCCTGGAGAGGAGAAAAGGGAGCAAGAGCTTTTATCATGGCTTCTGTAGGAAAGAAGGGGTAAGGCAGGGTACATGTGATTAGAATGGGGTAGCTAGAATTGCAGTGGTCTCTGGAATATAGAAGCTGCTCTTGGTTGCCTGGTATCCACCTGGGGTGATGAGGACAGGGAACTAGTGGCGTTGGAGAGTAATGGGCCTTTGAATTTCTGTTGAAAGTGGTGGGTGGAATATGGGCTCTGGATTAGTTGCCGGTGAGGCCTTCACTATCTCTAGGAACTGCTTTGCACAGAAAGGGCAGTTTCCCCATCGTGGGGGAGCTCCAACATGTCAAGGCATCAGAAATATGGAAAATAAAAAGGCATCATTAACCCATTAACCCACAGTGTCCTGTACATAGGAGAGTAACTCACTATAAAGAAATGTTCACAGCACTGTAGTTTCTGCTAGACTAAACATAAAATCAAGATGCTGGCAGGAGATAAGGTTGAGATGTAGTGTGATGGTGTATGCATGCTTCTGAATCTGCAATAAATTCTGAGAAATAAAAATCAGTGAATTCATTACATTCCTATAAGTAGGACAATGTGCGTTAACACATTAAAACAGCAACAAATGTTAGTGAGTTAGTGGAGTAACTCACACATTATACATTTCTGTTGCTAATTTAAAATAGTTAACTGCTTAGGAAAATTTATTGGGTATTTTCAGTAATTTCAGGTTGATGTAAAGATACACTTTTCTTATGATCTCGCTTGAAAGTTTTTGGCCAAGAGAAATGAAGTCACATGTCTACAAACTGACTTATATTAGCATGCTTAGGGAAACATTATTCATAACCTGTGATTTGAAATAATCCGAATTTCCATTAAAGGAGAAATATGATAAAAATCCAAACTTGGAGTTATAAACATACAGTGAAATATTTTCAGCATGAAAAGAAGCAATTGAAGATCATGCAACATGTATGAATCTCAAAATCATAATGCTGAGTTAAAAACTTATATACAAAATATAGGTCATATGCTTCTATTTAGATAACATCCAAAGAAATGAAAAACTATTCTCTGGTATCAGGAATTATGAAGCGGCAGCTCTCTCTGGTGGGAGCCGGGTGGGCAGAAGGCAGGGATCACAAGGAAACTACCTTGAGTGATGGAAATAATTTTTATCTTGTTTCAAACAGTGGGTCCTTGAGTGTATACATTTAACAAAAGTTATTAGGTTGAACATGTAGACTTGTACATTTTAATGTATATAAATCACATTTCATGAAAGTAATAAAATTTTTTCATGCTTATTTGTAAATACATGTAATTTAAATGTACTGATTTTTTCTTTTAATTAGTATACGGTAGCATTGGTTTCATTATGACATTTTCATAGAAGTATATCGTATTTTTTGCTCATACTTATCCCCGTTACTGTTATTCTTCCTTCTCCCTTCCCACTTGTCTCCTTCCTCCCATAGGCCCCCTTTTACTTTTATGGTGTGTGTGTGTGTGTGTGTGTGTGTGTGTGTGTGTGTGTGTGTGTACACATATGTTTTAAACTTTGGCTTCTGTTTATGAAAGAGAATATACAATATTTGTCTTTCCGAGTCTGACTTACTTTGCTTAATGTGATCTTCAGTTTCAATGATTTTTCTGCAAACTATATAATTTTTTCTTCTTTGTGGCTGAATAAAACTTCATACTGTATATATACTACATATTTTCATGCATTCATCTTTTTTTCTTCTTTCTTTTTTCTTTTATTTCTTTTATTTTTTTATTGGACATTTTTAATGTACACCTTAATGTGATTCTTTCTGACATGCTTTTCATTGTGGCATTTCCATATATGCATTTTGATGTACATTATTCATATAGGTGCCCCCTTACCCTCTTGTATGCTTCCCCCCACCCTCCCCATTTAAGTCTTCTCTATCATTTACTTGGTAATATTTTTCTATATGTACTTGAGTTCCAGTTCTGTTTAAGATAGAAATTTTTCCTGTAGCGAACTTTTTAAATTATGCATTCATCGTTTGATTCCATGTCTTGGCTATAGTGAACAGTGCTCCAGTGAATACAGATGCGCAGGTATCTCTGTGGTATGCTGACTTGGCCTCTTTTAGGCACCAGGAGTGGCATAGCTGGATTATATAGTATTTCTATTTTTAGTTTACTGAGGAATCTCCATACTGATTTCCAGAGTGGCTGCACATCATTTCTTGAAGGAGACAAAATAAATTAACATTAAGTCTCTGTTTTCAGATGAGGGGAAGACTGAGATGGGAAGGAGATTTCACACTGTGCTAATTATTATTTGTTTTAGCAGAATCTTTTTTCAAAAATTGAATACATTTTAAAACCAAGTATGTTTACATCATAATGCCTAATTTATAGCCATTCCCTGTTCCATTGAGCCAATATTTATAGATTGTACAACCATCCACACAGTTATGCCTTCACAAATCCTGAGTTATTCTTACTTCCATGACTCTCATACCCAGTCCCAAAAAGTCACATTGACTGTCTTTCCTAAATTTATATTTGAACTTTTTCATCTATCTAGATACTAGCTAGTTTCTTTTGACCTATCTCCCAACATCAGAAGTATGCTAAGTCTAACTTACTTATACTTGCTGAGTATACTTACTACCTGCTTGACCATATAAATAACATTTTTGTTATATTATTTCATATAAACTGTGTAATTTTTTTCTCTTGCATACTGTACTCATATACATCCTGACTGGTCTCCTCAACTCCACTATTTATTTCTGTAACCTATTCTCCACTCAGTAGCCACAGTAACATTTTAAACATGTAAGTCAGATAATAGGACTCTTCTGCTTATTATGTCTCATAGAATAATGACCATCTGCCATTTGGTCTGTGTCTGGCCCTCCCTTCCCCATTTGCCCACTACTATCTTCATACACTGCCTCCTTTCTGCTTCTCAATGGACCAGTCCCTTCCAGCTTCATGGCCTTTCAGATCTTTCACAAGATCTTTAGATCTCCACAAAATTTCCTCTTTCTTTAGATCTGCACAAGTTGGCTTGATCTAGTTATTCACAACTCATTTGAAATGTCACCTCCTTCAGAAGGCCAGCCCTGGCCACCTCACTGATAATAGTCCTAGAATAGTAATCTCTTCCTCATCTCTTTCCAGACTACCACCCTGGTTTCTTCCTCCTCCTCCTCCTCCTCCTCCTCCTTCTTCTTCTTCTTCTTCCTCATCACAATTGAACATTTTCTCTTTGATAAGTTAAACAAATAAACATATTGCCCATCCTTGTGCACTAGAATGAAAAATCCCAGGAATAATGACCTTTTTTCCCTTGTTCAATGCTGCATTTTTGACACTGAAATACAGCCTGGTTCATGGTTCCAAATGCTCACATTTATGTTAGTTAGAGATCCACTCTGTTGCTACCAGGTTCTGAAATCAACATTCCATTAACAAAAAATCATTACAGAATTACAAAATGTATTAGGTCAATGTGGGTAGAAAGACAAAAAAGGTTTAATTTCTTACATTGCAGTTAAATAAGAGAAAAAAATTACACAATTTATGTGAAATAATATAACAAAAAAGAAATTGCCCTTTTATTTGTTGAGTTTATTTTGTTAATTATGGCTTTTGAGGTATGTATTTCTGTGTTTATTTTTTTCATTTTCATTTCCTATTTTTTAATTATTTGTCATTTATTTCTGTTCTTTGTTTTATTTTATTTTTGTTCTTTAGAAATAGGATCTTGCTCTGTAGCCCTGGCTGGCCCAGGACTCTCTATGTACACCAGGTTGTCCTTAAACTTGTTGCAATCCTCCTGCCTCTGCCTCCTAAGTCCTGGGACTACAGATGTGTGCCACCACACTCCACTTATTTCTGTTTCTTTTTTAAAATTTCCCCTTTATTTTTATCTATATGTTGATAACTTTGTACATCTCTTTTACCATTTTTCTCTTTTTCCCATTTTCCATTCCTCCTACTTCTCTTTCCCTGAATTATAAATAAATTAGAACAAAATATGTTTGATTAGGCATTGGTTTTATTTTAAAAACTATGTGTAGTATTTTATATTTTTAAATAAAATATTTTTCTTTAAAAAACAAATCTATTAACATTTAAAATATGTTGCATTTTATGGCATGATTTTTTTATTCTTTTTCTTTTGTTAAATAATATTTATTTTAAGAAGAAATAGTTTGTAATCATTGTTTTTACAGAGCATGGGAGACACTTATTCCTAAAATGTGCACCACAAATGTCCAAACCACAATAGAGTCCATTAAGAGGACATTTACCCTTGAGGAATGAGTTCTATAACATGCAGTTCTCTTCTCTAAGAAGAATTATGCCAAAATAATTTAGTTTCTTTTGACCTATCTCTCATCATCAGAAGTATGCTGAGTCTAACTTACTTATACTTGCTGAGTATACTTACTACCTGCTTGACCATATAAATAACTTTTTTTTGTTATGTTATTTCATATAAACTGTGTAATTTTTTTCTCTTATTTAATTGCAATGTAAGAAATTAAACCTTTTTTAGCTTTCTACCCACATTGACCTAATACATTTTGTAATTCTGTAATGATTTTTCATTAATGGAATGCTGATTTCAGAACCTGGTAGCAACAGAGTGGATCTCTGACTAACATAAATGTGAGTATTTGGATCTAACAAATCTCTAGGCTCATTCTTTGACGGCATTTTGTTGACATTCTAGAAATTCCCAGTGAAAGTCTCTGCAGCTTTGTTAGCCTTCAAATTCCCAAGGTACATTCTCCTTTGCATTACAAATTAGATATTTCAAAGTGGAAGAGACCTTTCTATGAGAAGAGTTGTTTAAGGACAAAAGTGGGAACACTCAATTATTCCTCCTTTCATTAGAAGAAAGTGATGTCTACTGCATGAGGTCAATTGCGGATTTTAGAGAGGTAATTGTTTTTGTCATTTTTCATATTTGTAAGGAATAAAAAGAAGGAAGAAATGCAAACGGATATTTCAACTCTTCAGGTGTGACATTTGCTGTCTTGGTATGCAAAGATAAGGGTTTAGCAGAAATCGACAAATATGTGAAGTCTGAATTCAATAATATAGCAGCATTTTAAAACTGTTCTCCATAAAACAGTTCTAGTTTCTCCAGATATTTAGAATTGCTTTGTTGGGGATACATAAAGTATAGATTAAAATGTCAGTTGCCCTGGGAATGCTAACACATAGTCATAAAATTACATACTTCATCTTAACTGAAACAAGTGAGAAAACAGGGATTATAAGCAATGCAGAAATGCTAAGGTGAGAGTTTCAGAAAAAGGATTCAGCAGCATCATGAATTTGCAGAAGACTGATGTGATTCTCATACTCAGCTAGGACAAGAGAGTATTCCTTTACAAATGATCCTAGCACAAAGCCCATCAAAGGCTTTGACAGCTGGCTGAAGTTAAACTTCCATAAATTTTTATTTTGTAACACTCAGATTTATACAGCTACTAATACCCCAGGAATTTATCCAAAGGTAGGGAAGGAGAATCTGTATCACTAACTTACTTCTCAGAAATTAAAACACATCTTAACATCTACATTTTTCCTGGTTTACTCTTTGTTTAATTAGACTTGAATATGCTGTTCATTAGTATCCTTATCTCATTAAAATCTCAAATCCATGCAATGTGATGTGAAAAAATAAACAGGCTAAGAAAGATTGACCATTCCAAGATCTTATGGTTAAAATATTGTAGGACTAAGAACTTAAACTGAGATAGATTAATGCTCAAAGTAGGGCTTCTGCTATGACTTCATTACTTTTCCTGGAAAACACAGCATCAAAGAGCTTCAGGGACTAATTCCATATAGTTGCATTGTACTTTTTCAAGCCATCATCAACCTTCGCATCAGTCACATATTTGATGATGTTTTTAACTACATCTGTATTACTCAGAACAGCCTGAAACTAGTAATTACCTCTGTCAATGAGTTACAATCTACAGAACACATATTAATAACTCCATATTCTTATTTAGGGAGAGTTGTTAAACATAATTTTGCTTGTAGGGTGGTTTAATAAGAAATTTTTGAGAATAAATGTAAATAATCTCTTTTTTATTAAGATTGCTCACAAACTATCTGAGGGAATGGGAAATAGTTAAAAAGTGATTGTGGTACATTTGAAGGATACTATTAAAGAAAAATATTCAGCCTTGACATGTGAATTAAATATTTAATTCTTAGGATAATTAGGGAGAAGAACTTTATGTCATGTTCTGCCTATTGCTTCCAAAGTAAACAATAGTGAGGTTTCTCAGCATCAATAGGAAGGCCAGCATGGTATATAATATGAAGATATGAATAGAGAAGGTATGAAGAGAAAGTGAAAAATATTACAAACTAAAAGAATATGGAGAAGTCAAAAGATGAAAAGGAGGAGCAATATAAGTAAGATAAATAAGAAAATCAAGGGGAAAATTGGATAAATATGAGAGTAGAAAAGAAAATGTAAACTAAGAAAAAGAATCCAACTCAAATGTAAAAGTATAACTTAAGAAAATGAGGCATAGAAATAAACTATTTAGTGAGAAGAGAGTGGCAGATAATAAAAGAAACATTTAAAAAGGAAGCATGAGGAAATACAAAGAAGAAAAATGGGAGAATTAGTGCTTGTGGATGGGGATCAAGACTTCAAATTCTTGCTCCATGAACTTTCTAGCAATGTTCTGGATTCCAAGCATGAACAGTGCACAGGGAAGCCTTTACATGGTGCATGCCTGCACCTTACTCCATCACCCTTGCAATCCTGCACTGCTCCAACATATCCAGCACCTCATGAACTTTTGTATCAGCTGAAATGGAAATACACGATACAAGAGGTAATGACAAATATTCAGGTTTCCTTTTCAATTTCCACTGACAACAGTTCTCCTAATGTAATAGAAAATGTGTCTCTGCAGAGATTTCTGTGATTTTATTTTTCAGGGACTTCATTTTCTCTAGAAGAATGTCCATCTTATGAACATGTATCTTTGGTCTCTAAATCTGTGATGAGCATAATGTGAGAATGGCCAGTACCACAAAGGAGCACAGAGGAAAATACATGAAAGGAGCACAGTGAACCAAAGGGAAAATCAGCCCCAGAAGTTAAAGAGTCAATAGGAGAATAAAAGTGGATGATGGGGTAAAATACGAGGCACACTGGAAGAATCTGTAACACCTAAATTCAGAGATACTTAAAAGTTTCTTGTATGATATAAATCCATCCTCAATTTTTGAACAAGTGTGCAATAACAAACTTCAGAATAGTGTGCAAGATGCATACAACTTAAGAGTAAATAGAAAGTGATTCCTGATTTACTTTTCTTGTAAGTTTAATGCGCAAAGGAGTGACAACTACTAAGACCAATAAATATGTGCAAAAAGAAGGAAAGAATGAAGGGAGGAAGGAAGGAGAGTGGAAGGTAGAAAAGAAGGAAGAAAGGAAGGAAGAAAGGAAGGAAACAATAGAAGGAAATAGATAAGGCAATTTTGGTGGTGTAATATGTAAATTTTGTGCTTTGTATTTGCTTAGGGTATAATGTATGTGTGCACATGTATGTGTTCTATATGTACATATATGTCTTTTGGTTAGTTGGTAGATATCACTGAGTCAGGTCTGACTCATAGTGACCCTCACAGGATTTTCAATGGCTGATTGTGTAAGGATTGTTTTGGCAGTGGATTGCTACGTCCTTCTCTTGTTTTTGTGATGCTAGAGATGGATCCTAGGTCAGAGAGTGCAGAGTAGCACTCTGCCAATTGAAATAAACCTTAGTCCATATATGTGCCTATATTTCTTTCAGAATTCTCAATTTTGATCATACATGGAACTCTATGTTATTAATTGGGAGAAGGACCTGGCAACCCACTCCCAAAAATCAATCTGCCATTGAAAACCCTATGAACAACAGAGAAGCAATGACAATAGTGTTTCCCCTGTTGTACAGAGGGTTGCTATGAGTCGGATACTGACTCGATGGCACCTAACAACAACAACAATGTTATTAATTAATCTATTATATATATATATATATATATATATATATATATATATATATATCAGATCTCTCAATATTTTGAATAGATATGCCATCATAAATATCCCTTTGATTTCTTGGCACATTACTTTCTTTCCTTCCTTTCTTCTCTTTTATTCTGTCTCTCCTTTCAGTTGAGGTTAATTAACCTCTCTTCTACAACTCAATGTGCAATATTCAATCATCACAAATTAAAAACAAATGTTTATTTAAAAACAAGTGTTTGCCAGGTGTGATGGGGCAGGTCTGTAATCTCAGTGACCAGAGAAGCTGAGGCAAAAGGATCAAAGGTTCAAGGTCAGAGGCAAGCTTTCTCAAAATAAATAAAAAGCAGCTGAGTGTACATCTCAATGGTAGACCACTTGCCTAACATGTGCAAGACCTTTGATTCAATGCCCCACCATGGAAAAAAATGTGATGAGTAACTAAAATTAGGTAAAATATTTTTCTCTATCACATTGTGGGATTTTCTAGCTCATTAGAATTTTCAACTCAATGACAAACCATTCGGGACATTTACCAACAATAGACATGTATTATTTGTATATTTTATAGTTGAATATAGCATGACTGTATAAGCTATAAGGGGCTAGAATTTAGCTCAGTTGGTAGAGTGTTGCTCTGCACTCTCTGAGGACATGGGTTTGATCCCTAGCATTGCAAAAATGGGAGAAGGATGTGGCAATCCAGTCCTGAAGCAATCTTGAAACAATCAGCCATTGAAAACCCTATGAGGGTCACTATGAATCATATTCAACTCAATGGCACCTAACAACAGCAACAACATATAAGCTGTAACAATAAAAAGTAGAACTTCAAAGAATAGGGTAAAATGATATATGTATAGCAATTCTACTATATTAATTTCATATAAATCAACTATCATATTCATCCCCAAAGGTAAGCCAATTCCCAACTTGAGGATCACTATATAAATAAGCCTCAGATCATGTTTCTTCTGGAGTGACCAAGAGTCCTTTTGTTTAGACCAGGTTGAGGGCTTGATGTTCCATAAAGAAAAGGAATTATTTCCAGCAAATATGTTTAAAACATTTTAAGTCACTGTTCCTAAGGCATAATTTGCATATAATAAATACATACCAATTGCTGTATATCTCAATAATTTTGATAAATAAATAGACATGTGAAATCATTTTGGCATAGTTAAGATATGGAATGTTTCTGTCATCTTAAAAAGCTTTGTCATTCCTCTTTGTTGTCAATTCCTATCCCAACCCCCATTCAAATAAAGAACTGAAGACATCAATACAATCATAAAAATAATTTCACATCTCATGCAAATCATAGACAAAACCAAGGTAATGGCATCCTAGAGTGTCACATAAGGGAACAGTCAAAGCACAAGACTGAAGCAGAAGGTGGGTGTGACTTCAGAATCGCAGTATGGGCAGTTATTAAAAATAGAAACACAAAAGGAAAAAGAATAGGAGAATGACATGGCAATCCATTCCTAAAGCCATCCTGAAATAATCAGCCATTGAAACCCCTATGAGGATCACTATGAGTCGGACCTGGCTAGACAGCACCTAACAAACAAAAGGAAAAAGAGATGTTTTCCTTTATGAAGAGAAATGGGATAATACACATGTAGCATATGCATTTGGTTCAAGAAGAGTTATTATCCAAATGAAAGAGATGGAAATAAATTCTTTGTTCCATGATGTTCTGTAGGGAAAGGAGATGGAAATGGAAAACTACACAGTGGTGACAGAATTCATCCTCCTTGGTCTGACCCAGTCTCAAGATATTCAGCTCTTGGTCTTTGTGCTGATCCTAATTTTCTACCTCATCATCCTCCCTGGAAATGTCCTCATCATCTTCACCATAAGGTCAGACCCTGGGCTCACAGCCCCACTTTACTTCTTCCTGGGCAACTTGGCCTTCCTGGATGCATCCTACTCCTTCATCGTGGCTCCCAGGATGCTGTTGGACTTCCTCTCTGAGGAGAAGGTGATCTCTTACAGGGGCTGCGTCACTCAGTTGTTTTTCTTGCACTTCCTTGGAGGAGGGGAGGGGTTACTTCTTGTTGTGATGGCCTTTGACCGCTACATTGCCATCTGCCGGCCTTTATATTATTCAACTGTCATGAACCCTAGAGCCTGCTATGCCATGCTGGTGGCTCTGTGGCTGGGGGGTTTTGTCCACTCCATTGTCCAGGTGGCCCTCATCCTTCGCTTGCCCTTCTGTGGCCCAAACCAGCTGGATAACTTCTTCTGTGATGTTCCCCAGATCATTAAGCTGGCCTGCACTGACACCTTCGCTGCAGAGCTTTTGATGGTCTTCAACAGTGGTCTGCT
>VMDO01019101.1:0-40420 GCA_007922755.1 Pedetes capensis | reverse complement strand
AGTCCAGCTTCTCGGATTATTTGCTCAGCGTATAAATTGAAGAGATAGGGTGAAAGTATACAGCCCTGACGCACACCTTTCTCAACTTTAAACCACTCAGTGTTTCCTTGTTCTATTCGAACAACTGCCTCCTGGTTCATGTACAGATTTCTCATGAGCACAATTAGGTGTTCTGGTATTCCCATTTTCCGAAGTGTTAGCCATAATTTGTTATGATCCACACAATCAAATGCTTTTGTGTAGTCAGTAAAACATAGATAGACATCTTTTTGATATTCTCTGCTTTCAGCTAATATCCACCTGACATCAGCAATGATGTCCCTAGTTCCCCGCCTTTTTCTGAATCCCGCTTGATTTTCCGGTAATTCCTTGTCTATATACTGCTGCAGTCACTTCTGAATGATCTTTAGTAGAATTTTGCTGGTGTGTGATATTAATGATATTGTCCGATAGTTTGCACATTCAGTTGGATCCCCTTTTTTGGGAATAGGCACAAATATGGATCTCTTCCAGTCAGTTGGCCAAGTAGCTGTTTTCCAAATCTGTTGGCATAAACATTATTTTTCTTTCTTTTTCTTTTCTTTTTTTTTTTTGTAGTTTCTCCCCTCCAGTACTGTGAGGCTGAACCCAGAGCCTCACACATATTACAGAAATGCTCCTCAGCCCCCCTTTTATTTTCTATAATGAGACAAGATCTTGCTAAGTTATGCAGATTGCCTCTGATCTTGAACTCAGTCCTCTTGCCTCAGTCTCCTGAGTTGCTTGGACTACAGGGATGTGCCATGGTGCCTGGTTAAAAAATTTTTTTCTTTACACTTCTCTATTTTCCAAATTATTTACTTTGAGCATAAATAACTTTATAATTGAGAAATTTTGTTGGTGTTGCTATTGTTATTTGCCATGCTGGATGGAACCCAGGGCCTTGTGTATGGTAGGTAAGTGCTCTACCATTGAGCCACACCCCTAGCCCAGGGAAATGTTGTTCTTAAACTTACACAATTAAAAGAATAAACTATTTTCAACTTTTTCCTATCTTCCACTTCCTCTTTTCATTCTTTTCCAATTTCCTACTTCTGTGATTTTTATACATAAGCATGTACTATATTGATAATAAAAAATTGGGAGGCTGGGGGTAGCCCAATGGTAGAGCACTTGCCTACCATGGCCAAGGCCTTAAGTTACATCCACAGCACTGGTAATCATAATCATAATCATAATATCACCCCAAACTTTTGTCTTCTATAAGTTTGAATTTTCAAACATAAATTAAGATTTATGCAGGCCAGATGCGGTGGTGCACACCTATAATCCCAGTGGCTCCGGAGGTGGAGGCAGGAGGATCACAAGTTCAAGACCACAGGCAGTCTATGTAATTTAGCAAGACTCTGTCTCAAGAAAGTTAAAAAAAAAAAAAAAAGGGCTGAAGGTGCAGCTCCGTGGGCCAGCACTTGGAAAACATGCAAGAGCGAGGCACTGGGCTCAACACCCAGTACAAAAAAAAAAGATTTATACATTTATTATATGTTCCTGTATATTACCTGGTACTCTGTATATACTTAATATACAAAGTCAGCACTGTCAAGAAGAGCCATCCATGTGTTTAAACATGGTCAAGGAAACTTGATTATCCTTTTAGACCAGGAACAAGTCAAGGCTGGTTCCCCTTTCAGCTTGTGATCAGCCATGGGTAGCTGAATCAACAGTGCTAGCTATTTGTACCCAGCCTTTCACTCCTCGCTGCCCAGGCTGCCCTCTGTGGTTGCACCAACGTGCCCAGTAGGTCTGCTTGCTGCTCTGGGCACTCAGCTATAGAATGGCTTTTCAAGCTGGGCTTGCATGGACAGCCCACTCTTCCTGTCACCCCGCTTGGCCCACTGCAGTT
This sequence comes from Pedetes capensis, assembly GCA_007922755.1. NCBI lineage: Eukaryota > Metazoa > Chordata > Mammalia > Rodentia > Pedetidae > Pedetes > Pedetes capensis. The sequence goes on along the minus strand of VMDO01019101.1, from coordinate 38,538 downwards.
GGGTATGTGTCCTCCGCAACTCAGCTGGTATAACTGCGAAACACCTTGCTCTTCTCCAGGTGAACTGATTATGTTCTTCCACCTTTCTTGTTGGTGAGCCTGCCTTGTTTACTGAGTATGACTCAAGAATGAAATTGACAAAACTGTCAAAGAAATTAGATAGGTGGTTCAGGGAAGGCAGAATTCATAGAAACATAAAACCTAATGAAACCTTGGGCTGGGATTTAGCTCAGTTGGTAGAGCACCGCTCTGTAGTCTCTGAGGTCCTGAGTTCGATTCCCAGTACCCTTAAAATGGGCGAAGGACATGGCAATCCACACCTGAGGCCATCCCGAAAGTAATGAGACATTGACCTATGAGGGTCGCTGTGAATCGGACATCACTCAACAGCACCTAACAATGAAACCTTATCTTGTCTCCATGGGTACTTAACCCAATCTAAAACTATAAGTCGCCATGAGGACTTCATGCAAGCTCTCCTTGCCAGCTTTCCAAACAGCCTCATGTATGCTAGGTGGGCATCTGAGGCAGAGCCCCAGGCCAGCCCCTCTGGATGTCTCTACTTAGATCCTTCGTGTATGCTTGGACCTTAGTTAAGTTTGGGGGCTGTTTTTCAGATACGAATTATCTTGATAGGTAATGTCTTTGGATTTATATCTTGTCATATTTCATATGTCATATTTCATTGTCATATTTCCTCCATTTAAAAAATAAAAACAACTCAACTTTATTTATTAAAACAGGTATTTAGCAGACTTTATTTTTTGGTAGTACTTCAGGGTTGGACCCTGGGCCTTGCACATATTTTGCAGGTGCTTTACCGCTCGGCTGCATCCCCAGCCCTTTTTATATTTTTTTGTCTTGAGACAGGACCTAGCTAAATTATGCAGGCTGCCTCTGGCCTCCAACTTGTGATCCTCCTGCCTCAGCCTCCCAAATTGCTGGGATTATAGGCATGAGCCACAGCACCTGGCTCAGACTTTATTTTTAAAAGTGGCTTTACAGTTCATAGCAAAATTGAGCATAAGGTAGAGAGTGTTCCCATATATCCCCACTCTCCCCCACAAACTTCAACACCAAAGAGGTATATTTGTTACAGTGGATGAACCTTCCTCATGGATATATCATTATAACCCTACCTCCATATTAGGGGGGGGGCCACATCTTTTTTTTTTTTTTTTTTTTTTGGTGCTGAGGATTTAACCCTGGGCCCTACACATACTAAGCATTTGCTCTACCACTGAGTTCTATCCCTAGCCCAAAGTTTACTCTCAATGTATAGTCTGTGGGTTTGGAAAAATGTGTATAGACATCTATCTACCATTACACAATCATACAGAATAGTCTAACTGCCTTAAAAATTGTTCTGTGCTTGGAGCCAGCCATGGTGGTCATCCTATTTCTCAGAAGGCCGAGGCAGGAAGATTTTGAGTTTGAGGTCAGCCTGGGCTAAATGGTAAGACCATTTTCCAAAACAACAACAACAAAACAAAAACAAAAACAAAATGTATCCTGTGCTGCATCTATTCATCCCTCCTTCTCCCCAGTCAGTGATCTTTTCACTATCTCCACACTTTTTCCTGCTAACAGAAAGTCATATCGTTAGAATGTAGGCTTTCAGATTTGGTTTTTCATTTAGTAATAGGCATTTAAGTTTCTTCCATTTCTTTTCATAGCTTGATAGCTCATTTCATTTTAGTACTGAATAGTATTCCATTGTCTGGATGTACCACATTTTATCCATCTACCTTCTTGGTAACCTCTAAGTTTTGACAATTAAGAACAATGCTGCTTTAAACATCTATATGCAGGCTTTTATGCGGACATTACATTTTTAACTCCTTTGAATAAATACCAAGGAGTGTGACTGCTGTATCTAAAGGGAAGAGAATGTTTAGTTTTGTAAAAAGCTGCCAGTTTTCCAAAGAGGATCTGGGCATGCAGCTCAGTGGTACAGCATTTTACTTTCCTACCAGGAATGAATGAGAGTCCATGTTGGCCCACATCGTCACCAGTATTTGGTATTGTCAGTATTCTAGATCTTAGAACTCTAAAAGATGTGCAGCTGAGTGTGGTGATTCATACTTGTAATACTGGTACTAAGAAGGCTGAGGTAGAAAAACAGTCGGTAGCCAGCCTGGATGACAGTGAGTTCCAGGTTAGCCTGCGAATTCCAGGTCAGACTCTGTGTCAAAAAAGAAAAAAAAAAAAAAAAAAAAAAAAAAGAAAGAAAAGAAAAGAAAAAAAGATGTGCAGTAATGTTTCACATTCATATGCTTATTTGCCATCTGTGTATTTCTCCGGTAAGAATTATTTATTTATTTATTTATTTTTTTGGTGCTGTGGGCTCAAACCCAGGGCCTCACACATGTTAAACATACACTCTACCACTGAGCTACATGTCCAGCCCCCACTCTTTAATTGAGTTGTCCTTATTATCGAGTTTTCAGAGTTCTTTGTATATTTTAGATAATAGTCCTTTATCAGGTATATATTTCATAAATATTTTCTCCAGGTCTGAGGCTTGTCCTCTCATTCCCTTGACAGTCTTTCACAGAGCAGTTTTTAACTTTAATGAAGTCCAGTTTATCAAATATTTCTTTCATGTATCATGCTTTTAGTATCATATCAAACTAGTCATTGTGAAACCCAAAGTTATCTAAATTTTTCTCCTGTGTTACCTTCTGTACATTTCATGTTGTTGTTGTTGTTGTTAGGTGTAGGTGCCGTCGAGTCGGTATCCGACTCATAGCGACCCTCTGTACAACAGGGGAAACACTGTTGTCAGTGCTTCTCTCCTGTTCATAAGGTTTTCAATGGCAGATTGATTTTTGGGAGGGGGTTGCCAGGTCCGTCTCCCAAGCCTACAGCTTCTGGTGTTCCCAGGTGGTCTCCCATTCAAGTACTAACCAGGCCGGACCCTGCTTGGCTTCGGAGATCTGACGGGATTGGATGCCACAGGGCTACAGCTGCAGGCGTACATTTTATAGTTTTGGCATATTTACACCTATGATCCATTTTGAGTTAATTTATGTAAAGGGCATTTGGTCTGTGTCTAGATTCACTCTTTTTCTTTTTTTCCTGCAGTACTCAGGGGTTGAACCCAGAACCTTGTGGATGGTAGTCCTGTGCATGTTGGCAAGTGCTTGGAGGGTGCACTAAGCTGCACCCTCAATCTGTTCCCATCCTCATTTAAATTTTGAGGCAGAGTCTTGCTAAATTGCTCAGGGTACCTCTGGGCTGGAATTTTCAAGCCTCCTCCCTCCTCTCCAGAGTAGCTGGAATGACAGCCATGGTGCCAGGCTCTAGAATCATTCTTTTGCATGTGGATATTCAGTTGTTTCTGTACATGTGTTGAAAAAAACTTTTCTAGTGTATTGCCTTAGTTCCTTTGTCAAAGAGCAGTTGACCATATTTATGTGGATCTATTTCTGGGCTCCCCATTCCCTTCCATTTATCTCAGTGTCTGCTCTGTCACCCATACCAGTCTATCTTGATTATTGTAGCTTCACAGTAAGTCTTGAAGCTGGGGAGCGTTAGTCCTCCAACTTTGTTCTTCTATAGCACTCGATTGGCTCCTCTGAGTCTTTTTCCTCTCCATATAAACTTTAGAATGACTTGTCGTTCAGGTGCGGTGGTGGTGGTGGCAGTGGCACATTCCTGTAATCCCAGGGTCTTGGGAGGTGGATGCAGGAGGATCACAAGTTTGAGGCAACCTGTGTAATTTAGTGAGACACTGTCTCAAAATAAAAAATAACAAATGGACTGGGTGTGCAGCCCAGTGGTAGAGCACTTGGAAAGTGTGTGTGAGGACCTGGGTTCAAGCCACAAGTGCCAGGGGAAAAAAAAAAAGATGTCATTACCCTTATATATTTCTCAGAATTAATTATACTATATATGAGTTTTGTGTGGTATTTCATATAAATGTCATATAAATAAAATCAGATTTTACACACACACACACACACACACACACATAATTTGCCTCAAACTTCTTTTATTCAGTATAATGCTTCTCAGCTTCATCTATGTTGCTAGATGTTTGTTATTTTTTTTACTGTGGAATACTATTCCATTGTTTGAAAATACCACAGCTTGTATATTCTTTCTCCTCTTGATTGCCTTTCATAGATCTTTCTTTGCAAAGTGTCCCTTTAAACATTTTGTTCACCTTTTAATTACATTCTCTGTTTTTGCTGAGGTATAGGCATGACTTTTTTTTTTTTTTTTTTTTTTTTTTGCGCAGTTCTGGTGGTTGAACCCTGGGCCTCCAGCCTGCATGCTTTGTAAGAGCTGTTCTCACTGGGCTGCACTCCCAGCCCGTTTTTTGTTTTTTTTTTTTCTTTTTGAGAAAGGGTCTTGCTAAATTACGCAGACTGCCTCTGGTCTCAAACTTGTCATCCTCCTGCCTCTGCCTCCAGAGTCTCTGGGATTACCGGAGTGTAGCACTGTGCCTGGCTACATTCTTTTTTTTTTTTTTCTTTCAGTACTAGGGGTTTGAATCCAGGGCCTTGTGCATGTTAGACAAGTGCTGTACCACTGAGATGCATGCCCAGACCCATTTTTACTTTTAATTTTGAGATAGAGTCTTGCTAAGTTATGCAGGCTGCCTCTGGAGCCTCTGGCAGGCTGCCTCCTGACTAGCCTCCTGAGCTGTTGGGATTACCAGTGTGTGCCACTGCACCTGGCGAGGCATGGCATTCTTTACATATTGTGGATACAAGAAATTGTCATATATACATACAAATATGTATGCTTATTTATTTATTTAATTTTGAAATAATTTCAGACTTCCAAAATATTGCAGAACTGGTACTAAAAATTTCCACATTCTTTACCCATATCCTACAAATGTTAATATTTTACTATACTTATTTTATTAGTTCTTCTGTTTATATATAAACACATGTACATATATGTGCATATATGTATAGGTAGATTTTTTTTGTACTGGGGGATTAAACCCAATACACTCCACAGCTGACCTGTACCTTCAGTCCCTTTTTAATTTTTGTCTTGAGACATGGTCTCACTAAGTTGTGCAGGCTGCCTCGGGCCTCAAACTTGAGATCCTCCTGCCTCCACCTTCTGAGTCACTGGGATTACAGGCATGCATCACTGAGCCTAGCTTATATAGACTTTTTTCTAACATGTTTGAGAATAAATTGTACACATGATGCCATTTTATCCCAAAATTCTTCAGTTTGTATTTTGTTTTTAAAAAGTGCAGAGCTAGGCAAGCGTGGGGGCACATGTCTATAATCCCAGTGATTTGGGAGGTGGAGGCAGGCGGATTGTAAATTTAAGACCAGATGCAACTTGTGTAACTTATACCTTACCTCAAGATAAAAAATAAAAAATGAGTTGGGAAAGCAGCGCAGTGGTAGAGTACTTGCAAAGTATATGCAATGCCCTGGGTTCAACCCCCAAGTACTGAAAAAAAAAAAGTGCATAGCTGGAGATGTAGCTTAGTGGTAGAGCACTTGCACTTGCTTACCATGTGCAAGGCTGTGTTTGATCCTTAGCAACACACACACACACACACACACACACACACACACACACACACAGAGGCATCTTCTTGCATACATTATAATCATCAAAATCATGAAACAAATATAATACTATTATCTAATCTTTGACCTCATTCACAGTTCATCAACTGTCTCATTAAGATTCTTTATTTGGTCCTGTCTGGGATCACTTATTGCATTCAGTTATTATGTCTCTTTGGTATCGTGTAATCTAGATCAGGTGGTCAGTATTTCTTTGTCTTTTATAACCTTGAAAGTTTGAAGGGAACAGGCTAGCTGTTTTATAGGAGTTCCCTCATTTGAGATTTATCCCATCTTTCCTCATGACTAAATTGAGGTTGTGCACATTGGGGACTGGGGTCCACAGAGGGAGGTTGGGTCCATCCCAGTGCATCCAGTCAGGAGGTACAGCATGTCCTGCTGATCTTAACTTTGGTCCCTTCGTTAAGGTAGAGTCTACCAGATTTTTCCATTGTAAAGCTACTATTTTTCTCTTTGTAACCAATAGATAAATATCTGTTAGATATGTTTTGCAGATTTTTCTCTCAGTTTGTGGCTTGCTTATTCATTTCTTCTTTTTGTCAGCATTGGGGATCAAAGCAAGACCCTTGCAAAGGCCAGACAAGTGCTTACCACTGAGCCACACCTCCAGATATTCTTTGCTTAAGTGTGTGTGTGTGTGTGTGTGTGTGTGTGTGTGTGTGTGTGTGTCTGTTGGGAATTGAATCCAGAGCCTTGAACATAGTAGGTAAGTGCTCTACCATTGAGCTACCTCCTCAGCCATTTAAAAAAATATATTTTTAAAATTTTGAGACAGGTTCTAACTTGCCCAGACTCTGACCGCAAATTTACAATCTTCCAGTTTCCCTTATGAGTATTTTTTCCCCCTAGTCCTGGGGAGTTGAATCTAGGGCCTTGAGCATGCTAGCAAGTGCTCTAACACTCAGATGCATCCCCATCCCATTTTGTATTTTTGTTTTGAGGCAAGGTCTCACTAAATTGTGGAGGCTGATTCTAGCGTTGAACCTATACTCCTCCTGCCTCAGCCTCTTGAGTTGCTGGGATTCAGGCATGCGAAACAGCTCCTGGCACTAGAGCAAGTTTTTCAATTTGTTGGTTTATCAATTTTTAAAATGTTATTACTTTCTCTGTGCTGAGATAGATTTGCCTGTCCTCAGATTACAAAGATATTTTCCTATGGTTATCTATAGAAGCCATATAATTTTATTTAAAAGTTTAGGTCTCTAATTCATCTCAAATTAATCTTTGTGGAGCCAGGCATGGTGGCACGCGCCTGTAATCCCAGCGGCTTGGGAGGTGGAGGCAGGAGGATCGCAAGTTCGAGACCAGAGGCAGTCTGCATAATTTAGAGAGAACCTATCTCAAAAAGTAAAAAAGATGGGCTGGGAGTGCAGCTCAGTGGTCCAGCACTTGCAAAGCATGCAGGCGCAAGGCCCCAGGTTCAACCCCCAGTACCAAAAAAAAAAAAAAAAAAGTTAGTCTTTGTGAGGTAGGGGTCAGAGTTTATTTTTATTTTACCTCATATGTATATACAGTTTTCCCAGCACTTATTTATTATTTTTTTTAAACAGAGGAATGAGCCCAGGACCTGAATCATATCCCAATCCTTTTTTTAAACTGATATTTTGAGATAGGATATTGCTAAATTGTCTAGGCTTGCCTTAAACTTGTGATCCTTCTGCCTCAGGCTTCCAAGTAACTGGGATTATAGGCATCTAAAACTATGCCCAGCTCTAGCACCTATTTTATTTTATTTACTTATTTATTTTTCAGTTCTGTGGATTTAACACAGTACTTTGCACTAGGCAAGCACTCTACTGTTGAGCTACCTCCCCAGCTAAAAAACAAAAAATATATATATATATATATATATATATATTTTTTTTTTTTTTAAATTTTGAGACAGGCTCTCACTAAGTTACCCAGGATGGCCTTGAACTTGCTGGGTAGCACATATAAAACTTAAACTTGCAATCCTCCTAATTCAGCCTCTCAAGTAGCTGGGATTACTATCATGTGCCACTATGCCACACTGCAGCACCATTTTTTGACAAGATTTTCATCCCTGTTTGGATTGCTTTGGTATCAAATTCCAGTTGTATTTGATTTGGAAAATCAAATGACAATAGTGTGGGTCTAGTTTTGAGTTCTCTATTATCTATGATCTGTTTGATTATCCATATACCTTGGCCCAATTTTTATCCTAATTATATATTGATCCACTCAACATAATTTCTCTGAGCCTTAGTTTCCCGAATTAAAGAATGTGTTATGGTACATTCATGATTTGTGAGGCCCTTTATATTTAGAAAATCCTATATTTTCTGCTTCTTAACACTGTATCATTCTATTTGTGCCAATGTCATATTATGTTATTTATTTACATATTTATTTTTTGGTGTTTGGGATCAAACCCATGGCCTTGTGAATGCTAGGTAAGTGCTCTACTATTGAATTGCAATTTAAACCCCTGTGCCAATTTTGTTTTTATATTTTGGTGCTGAGGATTGAACCCAGGACCTCAGCATATGCTGTTCTTATGAGCTACTCCCCAAGCCTGATAATTCTTTTATATTGATTCTATAACTTGCTAGTTTTGTTGGTGTTTGTTTTTTGTTTGGTGTCGGCTTTTTGTTGTTGTTGTTTTGTTTTTGGTTTGATATTTATTTTGTTTTGTATTTTTTAAAACAAGGTCTCACTGTGTAGCCAAGGCTAGACTCAAATTCATGATCCTCCTGCTTCAGCCTCCTGAGTGCTGGGATTACAGGTATGAGGCAACCTGTGTAATTTAGTGAGACACTGTCTCAAAATAAAAAATAACAAATGGACTGGGTGTGCAGCCCAGTGGTAGAGTACTTGGAAAGTATGTGTGAGGACCTGGGTTCAAGCCACAAGTGCCAGGGGAAAAAAAAGATGTCATTACCCTTATATATTTCTCAGAATTAATTATACCGTATATGAGTTTTGTGTGGTATTTCATATAAATGTCATATAAATAAAATCAGATTTTACACACACACACACACACACACACACACACACACACATAATTTGCCTCAAACTTCTTTTATTCAGTATAATGCTTCTCAGCTTCATCTATGTTGCTAGATGTTTGTTATTTTTTTTACTGTGGACTACTATTCCATTGTTTATAGTTTATAGTTGCTCTGTTTATAGTTCGCTAGTTTTGAAAGAGGTTTTAGTGATATGAAGATCTGCATGAATTCCCTCCATTTCCCATAGCCCTGGTATAATATTCCTGTCTCACCATTTCAGAAAAGTGGTTCCAATTTATTTAATGTTAATTTGCACTAGTGACCAACTCTGCTATGTCCAATGGTACGTCTAGCAGGAATGTTTTATAAACAGAAGAACTTGCCTGAAGGTAAGATGGGCTATAACACTGAGTGAGTGATCTGTACATAGGATAACCACAGACTTTATCTTCTAAACTAGGGTACTTTCAAGGTTAAAAGGGATTATTATCAATAACTATGCTAGGGCAACAAGTATAAACTGGGACCACCCTAGGAGGGAGTCCAAGCCCTGGGTTTGTTCCCCAGCACCACAAACAAAAAACCAAACCAGTTGTCCCCTGCCCCACCTGTTCCCTCCTGGGTTCTCTGGCACAATGACCTTTCTGTCCACCCTACTGCACTCATATCAGACACTAGGAGTCATCTTATAAAGCTCCTTCTTAGGCTGGGCGCATGGCACATTCCTGTCGTCCCGCTGATACAAGAGGCTGAGGCAGGAGGATCCCAAGTTCAAGAACAGAGGACAGAGCCTAGGTAATTTAGCAAGACCATGTCGTAAGATTAAAAAAGGGGCTGCAGATGCAGTTTGGTGGTAGAGCACTTGCAAAAAAGTATACACCAGGCCATGATTTCAGCCCCTTCTTAGTACGGGGTGTGGGGGGAGCTCCTTTTTAGCTCCATATCCTTCTGATTCTACCTTCCTTTTTATCTCCTGAGCTCATCCCCTCCCCTCCATTCCCACCTTTGCTTGTTATGGCTTTTGCCACTTCCAACCTGGATTATTGCCGCAGTTCCTGACTCTTCTGCCTGTGGCCAACCTGAACCCTTCCAGTTTAGCTTCCATTGATACTTGTGTGAATTTCTAAAATGCACCTGTAAGCACCTTACTACTATGCTTCAAACTCTCCCTCGACTCCCCTTGTTTAAAGATCACATTCCTTAGCATAGCTCCTGGTCCCTTATCAGTCAGAGCCTTGCCTCTCTCTGACCTTGCTCCATATTCAATTTATACTGCCTTTACTAGTCCAATCATTCAAAAGGATACACTAATGCCAGGCTTGGTGGCACACACCTGTAATCCCAGCACTCAGGAGGCAGAGGCAGGAGGATCATGGTCAGCCTAGAGTACATAGCAAGTTCCAGACCAGTCATGGCTACATAGTCAGACCCTGTCTCAACAAATAAACAAACCACAAACAAGCCTCATCCAGGCTGGGGGTGTAGCTCAGTAGTAGAGTTCTTGCCTACCATGTGTAAGGCCCTAGGTTCAGTCCCCAGCACTGAAAAACAAAATTAAACCCAATCAACACCTATCCTTCTTTGAGTTTCAAATTCTTCACTCCCTAGGCCATTGCACTTGGCATTCCCTTTGTCTACTCCCCCGGTCTCATTCAGGTCCTGCTCAGGTGTCCATGTACCCCTAGGTGAAAGCTCTCAGAGGCCGTCCTCGAAGCTTCCAAGGTCCCCTTTCCCACAGCACATTTGAACAACTGGCTTTTTTTGTCTAGGTCAAGTTTCTCAACCTTGGTGCTATTGGTGTTTTGGGCCAGAAATGTCTTTATTGTGAGGGCTGGCTGTGCATTATACAATGTTTAGCAGTATCCCTGGCTTCTACCCACAAGGTGTCAGCAGCAATGCTGAGTGTCATCCTCCCCACCCCAGTTTGATAGCCAAAAATGTTTCCAGCCATGGCAAAGTGTCCCCTAGAGAGAAAAATTGCCCCAGTTGAGAACCATTGTACCAGACTGTGAGCTCCACTGGGGCAGAGACCTTATTGCCCAGTCTGGCTTTAAACTCCTGGGCTCAAGCAATCCTCCTGCCTCAGCTTCTCAAGTAGTTGGGACTACACTCATGTCATCACACCCTGCTCAGAAACATTGTTTTATTTGACTCACATCCCTAGAATTCCCATGGTGCCAAAGAGGCAACAGATATTTTAAAAGGGCTGGAGATGTAGCTCAGTGGTAGAGAACTTGCTTAGCAGGTGTGAGGCCCTTGGTTCGTTCTCTAATACTGTGGAGGAAAATTTTTAATGTAATGAATGAAAAAAAGAAGAGTCTCGTTTACTGCTGGTGGGACAGTGAAATGGCATCATTTCTAGAGAAGGCACTTTAGCAATATGTATAAAAGTTAAAGGGGCTGGGGGTATAGCTCAGTGGTTAAGTGCTTGCCTAGCATGCACAAAGCCTTGGGTTTAATCTGCACTGCAAAACAAAATAAAACAAAAAAGCAATATACCATTTGATCCCACAATTAATTCTCTAGGAATTTCTTATGCAGCTATACTCATATACATGCAAAATAATAAATGTTCCAAGTTATTTATTGTTTTAATGACGAAAGACTGGAAAATCAATTGTCCATCAGAGGAACACTTTATTTTTTATTTGTTTGCTAAAGAATGAACCCAGGGCCTCATGCATACTAGGTAAGTGCTCTACCACTGAGCTGTACTCCCAGCTCCAGAAGGAGACCTTAAATAAATCGTGGTCTTTCCCACAGAGGGACGCTCTGCAACTATGAAAGTGAGTGAGAAATTCTCTATATGCTCATATGCAAAGCGAAATGCAGAGTGATATATGTAGCATGCGGTCATTCATGTAAAAGGGGAGAGGATAAGAACATGTATTTATATTTATTTGTATATATATATAAAGAAACTCTGGAAGGATTCACAAGATTCTTGTAATAAGCCAATTGTGGTGGTGAACGCTTGTAATCTTGGTACCTATGAGGTAGAAGGAGGAGGATTTCAAGGTCAAAGTCGGTGTGGGCTGCATAGCAGGACCCTATCTCTTGCGCTCTCTCTCTCTGTCTCTCTGTCTCTCTGTCTCTCTGTCTCTCTGTCTCTCTCTCTCTCTCTCTCTCTCTCTGTCAGACACACATACACAATTCTAGTACTAATTGTCTGTTTGTGTGTGTGTGTGTTGGGGTAATGGCTGGAACCACACAGTAGAAGAGCCAAAGGTAGGAGGAATATCTTTCACTATGGCCTTATTTATACATTCTGATTTTTAAATTTCATGAATGTATTGCCTACTTGGCCTGCATCCGTACCACTGTGGCATCTGATCCCATCAGATCTCCGAAGCTAAGCAGGGTCAGACCTGGTTAGTACTTGGATGACAGACCGCCTGGGAACACCAGGTACTGTAGGCTTGGGAGAAGGACCCAGCAACCCACTCCCAAAAACCACTCAGCCATTGAAAACCCTATGAATAGCAGAGAACCACGACAATAGTATTTTGTCTGTTGTACATAGAGTCACTATGAGTGGGACACCGACTGGACGGCCCCTAAGAATGACAACAGCAACAACATTGCCTACTTGAAATAATTATCTGTACATGAAAGGCAGAATATGGTAATGAAATTTACATGTAATAAAGTGTACAAAATTCAAAGTAGTTAAGTCAAGAGGTAATATTTCTTTATAATTATTGTTATTACAAAGAAAAGTACTGTATTTAAAAAAAAAAAGCCTTTCAAATCTGAGCTCACTCATGTCCTATGTAAAACTACTGGGCTTATGTAGTTATGGTATTAAAACATTTGTTCTAGCTCTTCAGCGAGGGGTGATGGGGCACACCTGTAACCCCAGTACTTGGGAGCCTAAGGCAGTATGCTAAGCTCTGGAGCAAGACCTAGTCTCAAAAAAAAGGGGGGGGGGGGCTACGCTTTAAGGAAGTTTCTGTGCAATAAATGTTTCCTTTTCTTTAGTCTAGTATAACAGTCAGTAGCCATTGCCCTTCCTACTGCTCTTGAACCCACTGGGAAACTTGATGGTGTAGACACAGCACCAGATACTAAGAGATACGAATGAACAAGACAGAACCCCTGATGTTACCAGAGTGTACAGGTCTCCACTCTCAGTCCTTCATTTCCTAAGTTTATGGTCACATGTCACCTCCCACTTTGACCCCCCCAAAAGTAACTCCACCATCCCCTCTCTCTAATCCCTGGTGCTCATTTATTTTTTCCTTATACAGTTTATTGCTATCTGACAAATCAAATATTCATTTGATTATTGCTTTCCTTTCCAGCTAGAGCAGTGCCTACCCCATAGTAGATGTTCAATAAATGTTTGTCAGATGAACAAATGAGAGACTGCAGTATAGTTCAGTGGTAGAGTCCATGCTTACAATGCTCAGAATTCTGGTTTGATGTTCAGCACCTAAAAGGAAAAGAGCCAGGTGCTGCACATCTATAACTATTGCCAGCAACTGGAGAGGTAGTGGCAGGAGGAGGGCAAGTTTGAGGACAAAGGCAGCCTGTGTAACTTAGTGATACCCTGTCTCAAAAAAAAGGGCGGAGAAGTGGGGGAGGTTAGGGTGTAGCTCAATGGTGGAGCACTTGCAAAGTATGTGTGTGGCCCTGGATTCAACCCCCAAGTACTGCACACACACAAAAAAAAAAAAAAAAAAAAAAAGGAAAAGGAAAAGGAAAAAAGAATACATGAGTGTTTGAAGGGAAAATAGGCTGTGACATTCCTGGTCATAGGAAATGGTGTAAACAATAAACAGGGCCAAATAAAATAAAGACAGGTGGTTTTGAAGAGGCAGAGCTTGCAGGTGTGATGCAATGGTGAAAGCCGAGGGGCTGTTGTGCTGGACAGGCCAGAGGCCTCCCATATGTCTCACACTGGCCAGAAACAATCACTGCCCAGTCAACACGTGCCAGGGAGGCCTGTCCAACACAGAGCATATACCTGAAATCTGTCCTAAGGCTATTGAGTGGAAGCAAAATTACTGCCAAGGCAGTTGAACTCCAGTACCCTGACCTAAAGTCACCTAAAAAAGTCACCTAAAAACTCCACACTTCCCAGACATCCTTATAGGACAATGCTCTCTGATCCTAATGAGCAGGAGGCCTCTCAGGGCCACTTGAGCCCTGTATAAAGGCCCTTGATTGTACTATCCCTTTCCCCACCTCTCCAGCCTCAGCTTGAGAGGAGGTCGGAAGCTTCCATCCCATTACCCTGACCTTTCATTAAAGGATCGTGCAGTCTACAGTCAGGCTGAGGCTTCTGTTCTTTTCCAGCCCCGTGAATGGAGGGTTGAATGGGTTTCATGGATCCAAGATGAGGACAGAGAAGGCTGGTGACTAACGCGCTTAGCTACCTTGTTTCCAGGCAATTGTGTGAGTGAAAACCTTGTCATGCTCCATCAACTTTGTTAAAAGGAGATGGGCAGGTATAAAGGTCTAGCACAGGGCGGGCTTGGACGTCCACAATATTGTGAAATCAGAGCCGTTTCAGAAAATCCTCCTAGGTCTCCACTCTGGTGATGATTCCCATTCTCCGTGACATGCAGCCACACACACTTTTAACAACACCCGTCCCTCAAACTCCTTTACCCCTTGATTTCAGAGGCCCAGCCCTCTACCGCTGCTGGGGAGTCAGGGGCGGGGGAGGGGCTGCGGGACACCTGGTGCTGGATTTGGACAGTCTGCCAGTGATTCTAGGTGGTGTTGACTCTGTTTGTTCAAGCAACACTAGTTACCTCACTAAATTGTGAGAATTAAATCCGCTAACACACACCACACTTAGAATAGAGTCTGGAACATAAACCCTTAATTGATGTTAAATATAATTGTTTTGCCTGCAGCCGTAGCTCTGTGGCATACGATCCCGTCAGATCTCGGAAGCTAAGCAGGGTTGGGCCTGGTTAGTACCTGGATGGGAGACCGCCTGGGAACACCAGAAGCTGTAGGCTTGGGAGAAGGACCTGGCAAACCCCTCCCAAAAATCAATCTGCCATTGAAAACCCAATGAACAGCAGAGAAGCACTGACAATAGTGTTTCCCCTGTTGTACGGAGGGTCGCTATGAGTCGGATACCGACTCGACGGCACCTAACAACAACATAATTGTTTTACTTTTTTTTTCTTTTGTGGTACTGGGAAAACTCAGGGCCCCACACAAACTAAGCAAGTGCCCTACCACTGAGCTCTATACCAACCCCCTGTCATTGTTAGTTGCTGTTGAGTGCCACTGTACAACAGAACAAACACTCCCTGACACTGTGCCATGCCCTGCACTATGTCAGTGCTTCTCTGCTATTCATAGGGTTTTTGATGGCTGATTGTCTCAAAAGTGGGCTGCTGGGTCCTTCTCTCATTTTTGCAGTACTGGAGATTGAAACCAGAGCCTCGGAGAGCACAGAATAGCACTCTACCAATTGAGCTAATCCCCAGTCCATCCCAGCCCCTTAATTATTTTTATTTTTTAAAAAATTTCTGGGCACAGGGGCACACACCTGTAATCTCAGCGATTTGGGAGGCTGAGGCCAGAGGATTGCAAGTTTGAGACCAGAGGCACCCTGGGTAACTTGGTGAGAGCTTGTCTCAAGATAAAACGTGAAAAAGGGGTTGGGGGTTAAAAAAAAGGAGCAAACATACTTTATAACAAAGTCCACATACAAAGATAATTGGATACATGACAATAAAGGAACTGGTAAAACTGAGAGCTTGTTAGGCAGATTTTAAATGTTTGCAACCTGAAATCAAAACCACAAAATGAAATTTATTTAAAGGGAATTTTAAAAAGTTAAATATATGGCTCAAGTAGTACCAGCAATATGTTGTTGTTGTTAGGTGCTGTCGAGTCGGTATCGGACTCATATCGACCCTACATACAATAGGTGAAACACTATTGTCAGTGCTTCTCTGCTATTCATAGGGTTTTCAATGACAGATTAATTTTTGGAGTGGGTTGTTGGGTCCTTCTCCCAAGCCTACAGTACCTGGTGTTCTCAGGTAGTCTCCCGTCCAAGTACTAACCAGGCCCAACCCTGCTTAGCTTCCAAGATCTGATGTGATCAGACACCACAGAGCTACAGTTGCAGGTACCAACAACATAGAACCCATAATTATTATTATTACTTTTTTTTCAGTACTAGGGAGTTGAACTCAGGCCCTCACATGTGCTAGGCAGGTGCTCTGCCACTGAATTGCGTCCCTACCCCCTTTACATTTTCTTTCTTTTAATCTTGAGACAAGGTCTCGCTAAGTTGTGCAGGCTGCCTCTAACCTCCAATGCATGGTCCTCCTGCTTCAGCCTCCTGAGTCACTGGAATTAAAAATATGTGCCACCCCACCTGGCCTATTATTATTTATTTAGTTATTTTTGCAGCATTGTACCCAGGGTCTTGTACATGTTAGCAAGTGCTCTACCACTGTGCCTCACCAGCACTCCAAGCCCATAGTTATTTTGCCTTTGAATTCTTTCTGACTTCTCTGGTTCATTTTATAGTTCCCTGAATAGGATTCCAGATTTGTCTATTTATCTTTGCTCTCTGTGTGCTTTCTTGGGGTCTGAAATCCTCCCCAAAGCCCAGTTGGTACTGTCTGGGAAGGAGGGATACTGGCTCTGTGCTTCCTGCCCAGCTCCTGCCACATCTCTAGGTTTTGCCAGCTGTTCGCTGGTGTGTCCTGATGGCACCAAAGTTGTCATTCCTCTGCCCCAGTCTGCTATCTCAGGAGCACACATTCTTGGATGTGTCTTTACACTTCTTTGTCCAAGGAGCTCACGAACCCTTCCTCTTCTTTTACTTCTCTGTGTGTTTTCCATTTCTACGGGTCCCCTATAATTTTAGCCATCCCCACCTCAGTTGCAGCCACACTACTTGTAGTCTCCCATACCCACATAGCACCACCAACCAATCACAGATCACATAAGAAAAAGTGGGTCATAAACCAGGCGCGGTGGCACACGCCTATAATCCCAGCGATTCAGGAAGTAGAGGCAGGAGGATGGCAAGTTTGAGACCAGAGTCAGTCTGCATAATTTAGTCAGACTCTGTCTCAAAATAAAAAATAAAATATGGGTTACGGGTATAGCTCAGGGGTACAGCACTTGCAAAGCATGCAAGCTTGAGGTCCTCCTGGGTTCAACCCTCAGTACCGGAAAAAAAAAAAAAAGAAAGAAAGAAAGAAAGAAAAGAAAGAAAGGTGAGTCATTCTTTCACTCCATACCCATCAGCACCTGCCCCATGTCTAACACATAAAATCTAATGTCATAAGTCAGTGTAGGAGGCTTTCCTTGCTTGGAGTCACAAATGATTCCTTCTTTCCTTCCTTCCTTCCTTCCTTCCTTCCTTCTTTCCTTCCTTTCTTCCTTCCTCCTCCCTTTCTTTCTTTCTGGTCTACGGGTGATGGAATCCAGGGCCTCATTCATGCTAGGCAAGTCTACCACTGAGCTGCACCCTCAGCCCCACCTCACGATCTCCTCTTTATTTCCTATCTGTCCATCTGTACGACTTCATATTCTATTCACCTTAACTATTTCAGCCTCTGTGTCTTTATTTACATCACAAAGCTTAAAATGGCTCTTTACCAGACACCAGCCATTGAACTCCTTCTCATCCTTCAAAGCCCACTGCATATACTACTTTCTGAAGTCTCTTTCTCGCTTCTCATTCCTCTTAGACTCTTAGATATTCTAACATGTTAGTGAGTTTTACTATATTCTGCTTTGTATTGTAATTATTTGTTTCTATGGCTTGTCTCTCCTGATAAATTGCAAACTCTATCCTATTTGGGGATATTATTCTGTATACATCTTTGCATCAAATCTACCTTTCTTATAGTAAGTTCTTAAGAACTATGGGTTGGGAGTGTGGCTCAGTGGTGGAGGGCTTGCCTAATGTGTACAATGCCCTGGGTTCCATCTTGGAAAAAAAAAGAAAGACAAGTGAATGAATGAAATGGTGTGTTGAGCCCAAGACTATTTGCATCTCTTTGTAATTTTTCCAGAAGATTTGGTGGTAACAACTTCTGCCACAAGCTCATAATCTAAACCAGAAAACACACTTTATGAAACAATTCAATTTCCTTGGTTCATTAAATTTTAACATTTTGGAAGTGGCTACAGTGATGTAGTCATTTTTCTGCTAAGCCTCAAACACCTAGACCATCAGTTTGTGAAGAGTTAACATTTGGAAATGCTTATCAGCCTTTACCTTGCAACTTGGACAAATCGGTTTTGCTGCCCCCCAAAATCATCAATTGCAGTATATAGTTCTCCATACTCTGAGCCTGAAAATCATAAAGGAATTATAAGAGCTATGAAAAGCTAGGCTTGGTGGCACACACTTGTAATCCCAGCAATTTTAGCTTAAACTGTCAAGCTGGGCCTGGTGGCTCATGCTTGCAATTCCAGCAATTTGGGAAGCAGAGGCAGGAGGATTACAAATTCAAGGCCAGAGGTAGCCAGTGTAACTTTATGAGACTTTGATGCAAGATAAAAAATATAAAAGGGACTGGGAGTGCCGCCCAGTGGTAGAGCACTTACAAAGTATGTGCAAGGCCCTGGATCCAAACAACAGGAGCAATAAAAACTATTTAAGGTATCACGGTCACATAGTGGATTTTGATCTGATTTGAAGACAAAATTAGAATACTTGAAATAATTTAAAAATAAATAAGATGGATTGGAGATGTAACTTAGTGGTAGAGCACTTACCTAGCATGTTCAAGGCCCTAGGTTCTATCCTTAGCATCATCAAATAAACAAATAAATAGAAAAAAAATTTATATGGTATAAGTGTCACATGAATTCAGAGAAAGATAAAAACAATAAAAGTTAACCTTTGAGTGTTTAGTATTTGCCAATTTATTATCATATTTCATATAATTTCTCTCCAACTCTCCCCTAAACATTAATTGTCTCAATTTACAAGCTCAGAAACATAAAATCAAGAGATCAGATAATTTGCCCAAGGTCTAGAAATAGCCAGAAAACCTGATATTTACCAGACAGCTTTCCAGTCCGTGTTCTACTGCCTCCAACCAGACTTACCTTTCTGCCGCCCACCCTTAAAGCTGCAAATTACTTTTCTGCATAAAGCCTTCACAATTCTTTTCTTCTTAAGCAATATTAAGTTATTTTTCTTTAGCAGTGCTGGGGATGATCCCAGGTCATCACACATGTGAAGCATGTGCCCTACCACTGAGCTACACCCCCAGCTCCCCTAACTTCTATGTATAGCATTCAAGACCCTTCTACAACAACCCATGCTTCCAGCTGCTCTCCAAGTACTTCCTACCTTCTACTCTGGGTAAGGGCTGGGGTTTAGTTCAGTTGGTAGAGTGCTGCTCCACAACCCTTCTGAGGGGCTGGTTTCAATCCTCAGCACGGAAAAACAGGAGAAGGATGTGGGAATCTGCTCCGGAAGCAATCTCAAAACAATCAGCCATTGAAAACCCTATGAGGGTCGCTATAAGTTGGACACGACTGGATGGCATCTAACTACTCTGGGTAAAGATGATATCACAGATCCTACCAATGTTAGGTCTCTGTGGCTTACTCAAGCACTTTTGGTTTAAATACTAAAACACACTTCAACAAGCCAAAAAAAGGGAAGCTTTTTACAAAGATATGAACTGATCTCACAAACCTCCCCAAAAGAACATCTGGTCAGGCTTCCCAAGGACTTGGAAGATGGACCCGGGAAGTGCTTGCCCTTTTTGCAGCCAGATGGCCTCAATGTCTGCTCTAAGCCCTGTCTTCATTCCTGCTCTCCTACATGCTTGGCACATGGGAGGCAGTTGCTGTCCTTAGATTTGAGTTTAAAATGTTCAATTACAGGGCTGGGGCTGTAGCTCAATTGTAAAGCTCTTGCCCAGCACGTACAAGGTGCTGAGTTCAATCCCCAGCATGAAAAACAAAAACCAAACACAAAAATAAAGCAACCTTCAGTTATAGGCACTGGAGGTGTGGCTCAGCATCAGAGCAAGGCCTTGGCATGTGTGAGGCTCTTGATTCAATCCCTAGCACCAAAACAAACAAAGGAACTTCAGTTGTAGAGGTAGAGACCAACCAATACCTACAAACACCAATTCACAAGTAAGAAACCTGAATTACAGCTTTCATCATTTATCATTTTCAGAGGTTGGGGGTCTCCAGAGCTCAAATGTGGCTATTGCAACCCTTTCCTGGGTACAAGGGCAGGTGGATGCAAGGTATATTTCCCTTTGTTTGTTTGTTTGTTTGTTTTTTCTTTCTTTTCCTTCCTTCCTTCCTTCCTTCCTTCCTTCCTTCCTTCTTTCTTTTCTTCCTTTTCTTTCTTTCTTTCTTTCCTTCTTTCTTGCTCTTCTTTCTTTCTTTTCTTTTCTTTTTCTTTCTTTCCTTTTTTCTCTTCTTTCTTTCTTTTCTTTTCTTTTTCTTTCTTTCTTTCCTTCTTTGTCTTTTCTTTCTTTCTTTCTTTCCTTTCTTTTTTAGACAGGTCCTTGCTCTGTAGCCCAGGCTAGGCTCAAACATCTGGTCCTCCTGCCTTAGCCTCCCATATGCCAGGATTACAGGTGTGTGCTACCATACCTGGCCTTAGGGGGACATTTCAGGGTGTTTTCTAGCACTGAGAGACTGAACCCAGGGCAAGTGCTCTACCACTGAGATGCCCATCCATTCTCTTCTTTTATTATTTTTATTTTGAAACAGTCTTGTTAAGTTGTATAGGCAACTTCTGGCCTCACACATGAGGTCTTCCTGCTTCAGCCTCCCAAATTGCTGGGATTAAAGGCATGTGCCATGGTGCCTGGCTGGAGGGACATTTCTTGAAAAAGTCAACTAAACACTAATCTAACCAACTGGATTTACTACATTCTCTCTTGCCCATTCACCCTAAAAAAAAATCTGGACTTTCCTTCCAATCCCAGCTCATATACTACTTTTTTGATGTTTATTTTCCCTTAGGGAGAAAAAAGCTATGTATCTGTCCAGCTTCCTGCCCTCCCTTGTAAGTGCAGGTTGAGTGGAACTGAGGTGGAATGATCGAAGGAACTTTGTGAGGGGGATTTGGCTGGGGCCTTAGGTTGTCAGGGGCGTGCCCTTGAAGGGGATCATGGGACCCCAGTCCTTTCCCGTCTTCTGCTTCCTGGCTCACCATGTAAGTAGTTTGCTCTCCACCACTGCTAGCTCTCATAAGAAGCCCAAAACAGCTGGGCAGGATGACGCATAACTATAATCCCAGATACTCAGCAGGCAGAGAAAGGAGGATCAGAAGTTCAAGGCCAGAGGCAGCCTGTGTAACTTTGCAAGACGATGTCTCAGAATAAAAAGTAAAAAATAGGCTGGAGGTGCAGCTCAGTTGCTTGCCTAGTGCAAGGCCCTGGGTTCAACTCTTAGTGCTACAAAAAAACAACAACAAAAGCAAAACAAATGAACAAAACAAAAGAAAATAAGGCATTCTTTCTCCCATGCTTGATGCCGCAACCCAGGCAAAACCTTACCTTTATCCTGAAGAGCAGTCCCCAGACTACATCAGGCCAACTCTGCAAGGCAAGATGGAGGCAGTGAGGCCAATTACCTCATCTTTCTGTGCCTCCAACTCTTCAGGCACAAGTGAGGCACAAGTGATGGATGTGACCTCCAAGATGAGACTAAAATGTGGCTCCCATCCTGACTACAAACTGACAAAGAAACTCCAAACTGGATGACCACCTAAGCCATGCCTGGACTTGAGTCTTGAAGACCATGAGAAAAGACATGCAGGTAAATTTTGGATAATCTGTTACAGAACAAACTATAGCAACAGGTATCTAACACATCCCACAAGGTGGACAAGATTGATAAGAATGTGATTGAAGTGGGGCATAGGCTGTTAAGACTCCTCTGTTGAGTGTCCATTAGCACATTCTATCATGCTGTTGTTAGGTGCTGTCGAATTGTGTCTGACCCTCATAGTGACCCTCATAGGGTTTTCAATGGCTGATTGTTTCGAGATTGCCTTGGGAGTGGATTGCCATGTCCTTCTCCCACTTTTGTGGTGCTGGGAATCGAACTCAGGACCTCAGAGACTGCAGAGCAGCGCTCTACCAATTGAGCTAAATCCCAGCCCACATTCTATCATAAATACCACAAATTTAAACAGGCTTCCAGAGGAACTTGGGACTGGAATTGTAGCTGTGTGGTAGAGGGCATGCGGGACACCCTAAGCTTGAACCCTTTGTTGTTGTTGTTGTTGTTGTTAGGTGCCATAGAGTCGGTATCCGACTCATAGAGACCCTCTGTACAACAGGGGAAACACTATTGTCAGTGCTTCTCTGCTGTGCATAGGGTTTTCAATGGCAGATTGATTTTGGGAGGGGGTTGCCAGGTCCTTCTCCCAAGCCTACAGCTTCTGGTGTTTCCAGGCGGTCCCCCATCCAGGTACTAACCAGGCCTGACCCTTTTTAGCTTCCGAGATCTGATGGCATCGGGTGCCACAGGGCTACAGCTGCAGGCAAGCTTGAACCCTAGCATCACAAAATAAATAAATAAATAACAACTGAAAATATAAACACACAAAATGCCCATTGAGGGATAGGGATGTAGCTCAGTGGCCTACTATGCAGAAGGTCCTGGGTTCTATCCTCAGCACAACAAAAAACAAAAACATACAAAAACAAAAAACCCTAGCTGGGTGTGGTGTTGGATGCCTGTAATCCCAGTGCCTTGCCTGTAATCCCAGGTGCTCCAGAGGAGGAGGCGGGAGGATCACAAATTCAAGACCAGAGGCAGTCTGAGTAATTTAGCAAGACCCTGTCCCAAAAAAGGGCTGGGGGCACAGCTCAGTAGTCCAGCATTTGCAAAGCATGCAGGCGGGAGGCCCTGGGTTCAATCCCCAGTACCACATAAAAAAAAAAAAAAAAAAAAAAAAAAAACCCTAATACCCCTGCCCCTAAAAAATACCCCAGTGGGTCAGATACTTGTCAGTCCTTTACTTTCTGTTTTCTTAAGCACTAGAGTATCCGCAGAGAAAATTAAGAGAAACTACTAAACTCTTCTTAATATCCATATATTTCCCTGCCCTCTCTAAATTAAAACTTTGAGCTTCCTAATAAAAGATTCCATAGGCTAAAGTGTCACCAAATTATTAATCAGAGGCAGAGGCTAGTAAATTATTAAATGTCCTCCAGTTTCGTATCCAGACATCTGGCCTTTGAACATGATACCAGACTTATTTGAACAAGGAAAAGAGAAAGGAAAGAGAAAAAGCAATTAACTTGTTTCCAAGCAGATGATCAAATGCTGGGATAGGCAAGAGATCAGCCTGACCAGTGGAGGAAAGTTAAGTCAGAGCAAAGGGGACCTTTCTGTCCACCTTCTCCTTGGCTGCTTTTGTTCCCAACAGTGGCATGCCAGCTCATATCTTTGGGGTGATATTGGGACAGCACGGGACCCAAGTCAAGATTTGAAGAGGACTCCATGAAGCCAAAATGTACCACTGCCTCTCAGGTGGCTCAGAAAGAGCTTTCTTTGGAACAGAATTTATGGACCTAAACACCAATTCATTATAGGAAAAGTTTATGAAGCCTGGTTTAAGTCAACTTAGAAAGATATTTATGAGATATCTATCTCAAAGATATTTATCTAATCTAAATCTGAAACTGATATTTGAGGCATCCAATTCAATCTCTTCATTTTATAGAAATGGAAAACCAGAAGTGAAATAGATGTGCCTGAAGTCACACAGAGGGCCACAGGTCCTGGAAGGACTCCAGGTCCCCCTGTTGCAGCTTCGTTTGCTTGGCTGAATCTCTGCCTTCTAGCTGTGACATCCTCGCTGTTCAGCAATCAGGACCATTCTTTCCTGACCCTCAGCGCCTCAGGCCCGGGGGCCACCTCCTCCAGAATGGAAATTGGTGAGATTTCTTCAATCATACACATGCGCAGTCCCTAGCATGATAGTAAGCAAGCTGGGAACTTAAGGTAGAGATGAGCGGCTTCTGGGTGAAATGGCTCCACAGTTAGCAAGTTACTATAATAATTTATTATAGTAGTTTACTGCAGTCATGTGCCCCAGCAAGGGTACATTTTATACTTTGGCCTTTCTAGCTTCACATAAAAATTTGGAGAAGTGACCCAGTCCCTTAAAGTCATGCACCACCACTGCCCCCATCTCATTCCAGTGGACACTGATTAGGACCTAGTGCAGGGAGTCGGCACTGCAAAGCCTACAAAGATGGAAATATTGCAGTGTTGCCCCTACTGGGTCTTTCAGCCCAGTTTGGAGGCAGCCTGTGGAGTATCCTCAAGACACAGGATTGCCGTCAGAGTGGGACTCCCGGCCTGCTTCCTTTCGTCTGAGTTGCCTCTTTGACGGCCCATCTCCAAACACAATCACATCAGGGGTGAGGGCTTCAGCATATGCATAGCATAGGTGGACAGGGCAGCACAGTTCAGTCCACAAACCCACCTTTCGGATCCTAGACAGAATGCAGAGAATTCATGCCCCTTATGTGGATGATGGTCCTAGGTTTCCAGGCCTTTTACCATCCCAGGAAGCAAACCCATTGACTGCCCAAAGCTATTGATGAACAGGAAATGGTTGCTTAAGAGTAGGTTCTCCCATTGGCCTATTAGCATAATGCTGGATTAGCAAATTACTACATAAAGAGAAGGACCTAACAATCCGCTCCCCCCAAAAAACAATCAGCCATTGAAAACCCTATGAATAGCAGAGATGTACTGACAATAGTGTTTCCTCTGTTGTATGTAGGATCACCTTGAGTGGGACACCGACATGACAGCACCTAACAACAGCAACACAACACATCACAAAGAGCAAAATAGTGGAAGAGAAAGGCTTCCTGGGGTGCAGCACAGGGAGAAAGGGAGGGAGGGTGGAGGAAGGCAGCAGGGGCCAGGGTGGAAGTGATAAATATTTTATCTTTCTTTTCTTTTCCATTTTTTGCTCTGTTCTTCTTTCTTGCTTGCTTCTGTGAACGCCTGGTGCAAAGAGCACATACCTAAACAGCAAGAGACCCTTGCCCGCACTGTCTTGTTGGAGGCGGGTCACATGTCACTTGCTCTGGGCACAGGGTCGTTGCTACATACTCAACTGGGTCAGTCTTCTTTCCAGCAAACTGTATGTGCAAAAAGCAGCCCAGCACTGGGGTCTAGCAAAACGATGAGCAAGAGCTTTCAGTCTTGAGAAACTCACCTCCTTCCTTAACTGTTCCAGTAGGGTTCTTTTAATTCAGAACTTTGCTTTGAATTTATTTATTTGGGGTGTTGGGGGGTTGAACCCAGGGCCTCCCACATACTGTGCAAGTGCTCTACCACTGAGCTGTACCTCCGGTCCATTTTTTATTTTTTATCTTGAGACAGGGTCTTGCTAAATTATGCAGGCTGCCTCTGGCCTCAAACTCAAGATCTCCCTGCTTCCACCTCCTGAGTCACTGGGATTAGAGGCATGCACCACTGCACCCAGCTATTCAGTATCAGTATTCATTGTAGAAACCTAATTGTGGATTTTTCTGCCTCCATCAATTGCTTTTCCATTTCTAGGTCTTCCTGTTCCTAACTTTTACTGTAGAAACACTGGAGAATTCTCTAATGTAAATGTGTTTGGTGTGAAGCTGTGAGGTATGAGGAGTTTTTAAGCTGCTCAGCTTTAGGGAAGTCTCATACTGCATAGGAGCCTCTCACCCTAGTATTCCATTATCAAGTAATCTCTTGGGTTGCAGCAGCAAGGTTCAAATAATATCTTTTTATGGCAAAGTATCTATGCTCTTTAACTCTTTCTCTGTGTGTCCTGTATCAGGGCCAGGCCACCTGGGCTCCTCTGGGCTTGGCTCTGACCCTTCGCTTGGAAGTGGGCTGCGGAAGCAGGCATACAGTGGGTGCCACAGTGGGATTATTCTCCTGCCTCTCCCTGCCTCATGTCTTTTAGAATTTTCCTTCCTTCCTTCATTCTTTCTCTCTCTCTTTCTTTCTTTCTTCTTTCTGTGCTGGGGATTAATCACAGGGCCTCATGCATGCTAAGCATCAGCTCTACCACTAAGCTATAACACACACACCCCTGGCCCCTTTTATATTTTAATACTTTTAAATCAAGTCATGTAAAGTAAATTATGTGATTTCAAGTTTTAACCCCAAAAACATAAAGACAAAGGAAGCAGCATTTATTAAGCATGAACACCATGCTAGATGTCTCATGTGGCCCTTATTTAACAGTTCCAGCAATGCCAGGAGATATTAGCTCCATCTGACATGAAGGACAGTGAAGTCCAGGAAGGTGACAGGCAAGCACGGAACAGGGCCAGGATATGAAGACAGGATGGTCTGACTCAGGGCCCATTATTTGTCTACTCATGTTTTTATCTACATGAATGCAAATCTGGACCCACAGATTGGTTCTTTTTTCTGGTTGAGCTCAAAAAGTTTTAAAAGCATCTCCAAGGACTTGTAGCTGGGAAGTGAGCCGAGGAACTGCAAAAGCAGCCAGGTCTGCTGACTCCTGACTTGTCAAACTTTAAAACACAGCTATTTTCCTTATGGCTGGGATTTAGCTAAGTGGGTAGATCGCTGCGCTGCAGTCTCTGAGGTCCTGAGTTCAATTCCCAGCACCACAAAAATGGGAGAAGGGCCTGGCAATCCACTCCCAAGGCAATCCCGAAACAGTCAGCCATTGAAAACCCTATGAGGGTCGCTATGAGTCGGATACCGACTCGACAGCACCTAACAACAACAACAACAATTTTCCTTATGAATAAAACTACTTTCTGGGCCAGGCTTGGAGGTGCATGCCTGTAGTCTCAGCTACTCAGGTGGCTGAGTCACGAGGTTCTCTTGAACCTAGGAGCTCAAGGCCAGCCTGGGCAACATACAGACTTGTCTTCAACCAAACTAAACCAAACCAAACCAGATAGCAATTTTCTGGTTTTCTGTGTGAAAATAATTATAAAATCAGATGGTCTGTGTCTCCTACATCATGAGGATGGCTTGTATTCTTTTCTCTATCTCTCTGTTTTTATGTCTGCAGCCATAGCACCCTGGCATCACATCCTGCCTGATCTCAGAAGCTTAGCAGGGTTGGCTCTGTTAGTCTTTGGATGGTAGACTGCCTGGGAATACCAGGTGCTGCTGGCTAGGGAGAAGGACCTGGCAATCCACTCCTGAAACAATCTGCCACTGAAAATCCTATGAATAGCAGAGAAACACTGACAATAGTACCAGGTATGACACAGTGTTGGAGAGTTTTGTTCTATTGTACATAGGGTCTTTGTTAGTTGGACTGGACTTGGCGACACCTTACAGCAACACAACTTTTTTTATATCATTGACCAAAATATCACAGACCAAGCTTATATAGGAACATAGCTCTACAAAGTACAGTACAGTATCTGATTATTGACGTGATATTCCCAAAACTTTCTCTGCTTTTTCCAAATGTCATATTGTTGCTGAATTGCACTAGTGGAGTGTCATTCTTTCCATGTTCTTTGCTCCATGAATCAAGGATGGTACAGAGAGCCAAACAAGGTACAGAAAAGTGAAAGTTTTTATTAAGAACAGTGGAAAAACAGCTAGTAACTGTGAATGTGGGGGGGGGGGAAGGAAAATAAAGGTGGCGGGGAGAAAAAGGACCTGTGAATACACAGAGGAGGTCCCCAGACACAGAGCTAGGGAACCCACACCTGAAGGCTGGCTAGTCTTATATAGAGTGTCAGGGGCTTTGCTGGCAGCCCCAGATTGGGTGACCCTGGGACCTTGCCTAGTGGCACCCTTGATTGGGTCTTTCAAACCTAGCTGTCCCTTGCTGGTTGGTTAGCTCTGTCAGGTGTCTGGTTGGGCCCTAAACTGGCAATGATTTGCATCTCCCTGCCCAATCTCCAAGAGGCTCTGTATCTAGTTGTTTCTATTTGTTTTCTGCATGGTGACAGGCAAGGACCAATAGAAAATAAAGACTGTTGCTTTAACTGGAAACTCTGCTTAAGTTTTTTTTTTTTTTTTTTTTTCTCCCTCTGGTTGTTTTGGGGTTTTTTCCTCCCTGCCCAGGTAGACACTGCTCCTTATAATTGCTCATGGCTCCGTAGTAGTCCTGTTTCCTCCCAGTTCTTGTTTCAATATGTATATTTGGGGAATGGGTTAAACAAGCAGCATTTCAATTTGTATAATCCTTCATACTTCCAATGAAACATAATACTTAAAGTAAAGGGAGTATCTACCTTTTCCTAGCTAAGGAAATGTACTATCTCAGAAGCAAAATCAATTCACGATTTCCCAGGGATTAACATACACAATGGTTTGAAGCATGAAGGAATTCTTGTATGGCATCTTCATTGAGAAATGTTATTTTCCTCATCATCCATCCGCACTGAAGTTGGATGAATAAAGTGTTCAAAATTCAATTCCTTGCAAGGTGCAGTGATGTGGGTCTGCAGTCCCAGTTACTTAGGAGGCTGTGGCAGGAGGATTGGTTGATTCCAGGAGTTTGAGGCCAGCCTGGGCAGCATAGCAAGACCCTGCCTCAAAATAAATAAATAAATAAATAAGCCAAGTGTGGTGGCACACACTTGCAATCTGGAGACCAAGACAGGAGGATCGTGAGTTTGAGGGCATCCTGGGCTGCAAGACCCACTTCCCCCCCCCCCCAAAAAAAAATTCAGTCCCTCAATAGAGGAAAAGAGCTGACCAGCACCCACAGCTCCTTGCTGCTGCCATGGTGAAGTGCCTGAAGGGTAGTCCCTCTCCCTGTGACTGAGAGCCAAGGTGGCCATTGCTTTCCAGAATTGCACTGGCCACTTGGCTGCTAAAACAGGAAGTGGCAGGTGGTATCATTTCATTTGGACACATATTGATTTAGAGTAGGGTGTCAATATTCCTTGCTTAACAAAACAATAAAACTGAAGCTGGGGGTAGTTGCACATGATTGTAATATGTAAGAGAACGCTGGAGGCTGAGGCAGGAGGATTGTCAGCCTGGGCCTAATAGCAAAACCCTGTCTTAAAAAAGAAAACAACAAAATAAAAAACTAAGCAAGCTCAGCGTGGTAGTGCATGCCTGTAATCCCAGCAACTCAGGTAGCAGAGGCAGGAGGATCTCAAGTTCGAGACCAGAGGCAGTCTTCATAATTTAGTGAGACACTGTCTCAAAAAGTAAAAAAAATGGGCTGAGAGTGCAGCTCAGTGGTCCAGCACTTGCAAAGCATGCAGTCATGAGGCCCTGGGTTCAACCTCCAGTACCAAACAAACAAACTAAACTAAACTAAACAAACCTACTGGCTAAGCATAAAACCCTTTTATTTTGTATAGTATAAAAAAGAGAAATTAGTGTATCTCAATGAAAATGCATTCATCTAGCATGCATGAGATGCTGCAAAAAGAAAGAAATTTGTTAGTCAGACTGTGTCATTGCAACAAAAATACCTGACAGAAACAATTTAAGGGAAGACAATTTTATTTTGCTTATGGTTCCAGATGGTTCAGTCCGCATGGCAAGGAAGGTGAGGCAAAGCAGAGCAGTTTCACATCATGGCAGCCAGGAGGCAGAGAAAGGGTACTATTGAAAAAGCCAGGGCAAGGTACAGCTCCTGAGGACAAGCTCCCAGTGACCCCCTTCCTCCAGCTAGGTCCCACCTCCTGCCTTTTACCACCTACCAATAATGCCATCACATTATGAGGTATCAAGGGATTAATCCATTCCTTAGATCAGAAACCTCATGATCTCATCATCTCTGGAAACGCTTCACCAACACCCTGGGTGTCTGAATCCAGCCGAGTTGACAGGAAAGATTAACCATCACAATAATAAATAAATAACATCATACGTATACTATAAATATATGTATCTGTATCTCTTACTTCTGGGGCTCTACTTTTTTCCTTTTTATGAAGCTGAGATTAAACTTTTGTGTCAGGATTCTTTGGTAATAGGCAACAGAAATGAGTGTTGAGGAGAAAAAAGAAGAGGAAAGACAGGATTTTGGAAGGATAGCTCACAGAATGAAAGGAAGAATGAAACTATCAGGCTTTGAAAGGACACGTCTCAGGCACTCAGGCAGGTCTTGGGCTCTGGCTCCACCTGGCCTTCAGCCCCTGTGTTCCTGTTTCAGTATCTGATAGGAAGAGTGTCTGACAGGCTTGGAATGGACAAGCACCCACCTCCATGGCAGGACAGGGAAGGCCCCTAGGTGGACAGCCCGAAACAAATTAGATGACATGGGGCAGTGGAGAGGGCAGGACCCTAAAGAAAGGATGCTGGGCAAAGCAAAAATACAAACCCAGATACACACTGCTCAAGTGAATACAGCAGGAGGGAGGATGAGGAGTCCAAGATGATGGCACAGGGTGGGAGACCCCTGAGTGCCCCTTGCAGCTGCAAGTGTTTGTAACGGAACTGCCAAGGCTCTGACAAACAGCCTCAACACTTTGCAGTGACTTGTCCCTCGGGAGGAAGTTTGGTTTGGTGATTGTTTGGGGTCATTCTGCCTCTGGCTAAGAGTAGGGTCAGGGTGAGGAGGAATGTGGGGAGGCTTTCCTCTTGAGTGGGGGGCAGCTCAGAATCAACACTGCACAGTTGGGCACAGCCATTAGCCTTTGATGGGCACCGAGGGAGGCATCGAGGGTGGAGGCTACCCTGGAGTCCCTTTCCAAGATGACTTTATTTGTGGTGTTGGGGATTGACCCCAGGGCCTCGCCAGGCAAGTGCTCTATCATTGAGCCATGATCCCAGCTGTCTTTTTACTTTTTAAAATGTGGCTATCAGAAAATTGATAATTATAGGGCCGGGCGTGGTGGTGCATGCGTGTAATCCCAGCGGCTCCGGAGGAGGAGGCGGGAGGATTGCAAGTTCGAGACCAGAGGCAGTCTGCGTAATTTAGCGAGACCCTGTCTCAAAAAGTAAAAAAAAAAAATGGGCTGAGGTGCAGCTCAGTGGTCCAGCACTTACAGAGCATGCAGGTGCAAGGCCCTGGGTTCAACCCCCGTACTAAAAAAAAAAAAAAAAAAAAAAAAATTGATAATTATAAAAGTGGTTTGCTTTATATTTTTCTCTCTCTCCCCCCTTTTCTCTTTCCTTTTCTTTTTTTCTCTTCCTTTCCTTCCTTCCTTCTTTTCTTTCTTTCTTCTTTCTTTCTCTCTTTCTCTCTCTCTTTCTTTGTCTCTTTCGTTCTTTTTCTGTCTTTCTCTTTCTTTCTTTTTCTGTCTTTCTCTTTCTTTCTTTTCTCTTTCTTTCAGTTTTCTGAGGTAGGATCTCACTATGTAATCCAGGCTGGCCTGGAGCTCACTGTGTAGCCTAGGTGGAGATTGAATTTAAACTCCATCTGCCTCAAACCTCCTGAATGCTGGGATTATAGATGAGTGCCACTGCTCCTGGCTACATTGTATTTCTACTTAACACTTATATGCTAATAGCCTAGTTTTGCTTAGTATTACAGGTTGATATTTTTTCATTTTTTTGGTGCTGGGTTGGAACCCAGGGCTTCACACATGCAAACTATGCATTCTACCACTGAGCTACACCCTTGGCCTCTGCAGGTTGCATGGGTGTTATTTGTTTTAGAGACAGGGCTTGCTATGTTGCCCAAGCTGGTCTCATACTCCTAGGCTCAAGTAATCTCAGCCTCTGAAGTAGTTGGGACTAGAGCCCCCTGCCATGACACCTGGCCTACAAGTTGGTTTTCAGTCATCATTTTTCATCCCTTTAACACATATCAGTGCTTTGCACAGAGCAGAAATTTATAAATTATGACATTCAAAGCTGTGTCCATGCCACATGTGGCGCCGTTCACTGAGGAGGTACTGAGGCCGGGTGAGTCCCAAAAGACGTATCTGTGCTCTTTCATCGTGGTTGCTGGTGTGAGGAGGAAACCCTTCTCTGCATATCAGGGCCAGCACACGTGTACTGGGAGGCTGGCAAGCTGTTGGACCCCTTCCCTTTGTTCCCTCCTGTGAGGCTGTATCTCTATTTATTTATTTATTTATTTATTTATTTATTTATTTTGCAGTACTTGTGATTGAATCCATGGCTTCGTGCATGCTAGACAAGTGCTCCATCACCAATCTGTACCCCTGGCCCCTTTTATATATTTTGTTTTAAGACAGGGTCTTGCTGAGTTGCACAGGCTGCCTCTGGCTTGGAACCTGTGATCCTGCCTCTGCCTCTTGAGTCACTGGGATTGCAGGCTTGTGCCACTGCACCCACACATACTTGGCAAGTCCTCTACTGTTGAGCTGCACCCCTAGCCCATTTTTAATTTAATTTAATTTTTATTTTGAGACAGGGTCTTCCTAAATTGCTCAGGCTGCCTCTGGCCTCAAATTTAAGATCCTCTTACCTCAGCCTCCTGAGTCACTGGGATTATAGGTGGGCGCCACCACATCTGGCTCTGTGGATCTTTTTATTGTCTCTCTAAATTTGTTCTGCTTTAACAAGAAGACAATCCTTTCAAGGTTTAGAGAGCTTAACTGAAATGTGCACTGTGCCAAATAAACATCTTTATAAAAATTAAGAAGTCCCTATCAAGCAGGTTGTTGGGTTACCAGGATAGATAGAGTTATTTTCCAAGCCCTGGGAAGTGATTTGATGTCCGGCCCAAGGCCACAGGGCTAGTTACTGTAAGGGCCAGGGATAGACTCACTGACTCTAACGGGAATAACCTTCAACCTCACAGTGAAGAGCACACTTGTTGGGTGGGAGCACCCTCCACTTTCCTCCAGAGGCATCTGTGAGGCCTGGGACTTTGTTCTTCTTGCCTGACTCAGCCAAAGAAACGGTATCTTTGGTTCCTACCAAATCTGATCTTGCCACCTGGGCCCCAGGCCCTGTCCCTCCCACTCATGTGGGCCTTGGCTCAATAATTTTCTCTGGTTTCTGAGGTCTCACTCTCTATCTGTCTCCCTGTCCATATGCCAAGACCTTCTTGCCTGGGGTGGAGCTCAGTGGTGGAGCATTTGCCTGGCATGTTTGGGGCCTGGGTTCCATCCCCAGCACCGCAATAAACAAAACTTTCCTGGGTCCTAGAGTTCCAGCTCTCTCCATTCCTCTCCTTACCCGTGTCCAGGGCTCTCTCCTCTGCATTCTGTGTCTGTTCCTGCTGCTCCCTCTGCTCACAGAGGCCATCCCGCTCTGTGTATTATTTCTCTTTTGCTTGCTCACACATTCATTCTCTCTCTCTCTCTCTCTCTCTCTCTCTCTCTCTCTCTCTCATTTACTACCCCAACCCCCCCCCGCCCCCACAGTATTAGGTGAGTAACAATGACAAATAGAAAATTGGAAATGGGTATCCTGAGAGAGAGAACACTGAAGGTAGAGACTTAAGAGTGATATCAGGAGAGGAGGAAAAGAAAGAAAAAGGGCTGAGGGCCTTTTCAGTGGCAGAGGGAGTTCAGTGGCAGAGGGAGGCAGGTAGAGTACTAAGAGGTTGAACCTAGGGCCTCATGCCTTCCATGCAAGTGTTCCACCACTGAGCTGCACCCCAGCCCCTGTTTTATTTCGTATCTTGAGTCAGGGTTTCGCTGAGTTGCACAGGAGGCCTCTGGAGGCCTCTGGCCTTGAACTTGCGATCCTCTTGCCTCAGCCTCCTGAGGCTCTGGGATCACAGACATGTGCTAGGCGCCTGGCTCTCTCCTTGTCTCTTTTGCAGTGTTGGGGGCTGAACTCAGCGCCTTAGGTGAGTCAGGAAATCACTCTCCCATTGAGCTACACCATCAGCCCATTTTCTTTCTCTTCCTCCTCTCCTGGCTCTCATCTGCCTTCAGCCTTCTCTCTTTCCTGACACCAATTTCTAGTTTTCTACTAGTCATTCTACCCAGAGCTGCCTTATGGTCCTAAAATTTAACAGTTCTACAACAGAACTCAGGGCTGAAGGCATAGCCCAGGGGTAGAGGGTGTGTTTAGCATGAGGGAGCCCCTGTGTTCCATGCCTGGCACTGGAAACAAAACCCAGGACTCCTTTACACTGAGTGCCACGCATGGTTCTCATTCCCCTTCCTTCCATGAGAGGCAAAGCCTGCCTCTTCCCGGTCTAGTGACACAAAAGGAAAACATGGTTGAAATCTGTCATCACTTCCCCTATTCTTGGGAGACTGGACTCTGCAAGGCCCAGTGTAGGAATGAGAAGAAGGGAAAAGACATGGCTCTGAGACTACTTGGCTCAAGGCTTATCTAGCCCACGTGGAGTCCTGAGGCACACCCAGAACTCTTTTGTGATTCTTCCCACACTCAGCTTGAGTCCAGAAGGCCAAGGCAAAATGGCCCCTCCCCAACGCATCTAAGGCGTGTCCCTCCTCAAATTTCTTGCTGAGTCATTATCACCTGATATCATCTGATTGGTCAGTCCAATCACCTGATATCATCTAATTGGCTAACCCAAAGCATCATCACAACGTCACGGATTCTGATTGGTTAACCCAGAAGGTTTATAAGCCCGATAGACAGGAAAAGAGCTTGAGTTTGGACCAGCAGGAATAAAGGTGAGTTCTGAGTTATCATCCATCCAGCTCCCAGAGTGGTGTGTCCCCATCAACTCTAGCAGGTTTTGTGTGAGGGGTTTTGATTCCCTACCAGGCAGAGCCCCACAGCCCAGGAGTCTGGCTTGCCACTCACTGAAAAGGCCTCACCTGAGACACTGCAGTCTGGATCCACAGGACCCTGAATCCAGAATGTCCCACCCTGCTGCATGAATCTGTTCAAAAGAATTTTAGTCCAGTGGGATCTGCTAATACGTGTTCCACTGCAACCATTTTCTCTCCTCAGCCTCCCAAGCTCTGGTTCCACTCCACTTGTTCTCCCCTGTGGGCACAGAAGCACACCCAGGTCTCTGCCACCCCTGAAACCCCCCTTCGATGAGCCCCCATAAATGATTGTTTACCCTTTGGTCACCTGGAATCCATAGCAGGTGCTGAATGTGCAAAGATGCCTGCGAACTGAGCACCCATGCCCTTCCCTAGGTTACCTCAATCCCCCGTGCCCTCTGCCTTCTGTTGACTCCTTAGCACTAGTCTCCTCAAGTGGTGCCAGTCACAGCTCGGCTTTTCCCAGGTGCTGGGAGGCAAAGCCATGCTCAGTGGCACGCGCTCCTCCCTCATGGTGGCTCTTCCAGACAGCCACCACAACGATCTTTCAAAACTGCAAATCCAACACCCTTTCTCCCACTTGCTTAGAATCTCACATGACTGCTTGTCTCTCAAAAGATAAGCTTGAGCCCCAGGACAAAAGTCTGTCAAAGAGGTTCCCTGCCAACCTTTCTGGCCTTATCTCCTGCCTGTACATATGCAAGTCTGAAGACATTTCCAAATCATTCAAGGCTCTGCCCTTCAATGCTCTGCCTTGGAAGCTTTTCTGTAGACCCTGTCCATTGACCAAGTCTCCTGACCATTCAGCAGCCTCACCAGAATGCCTCCTCTATGAAGCCTTCCTTGACATGGCCTCAGCAGTGACACCCTCTCCACTGTGAAAAAACCCATTATTGTAACACCATATATGCTATTTTTGGATCTAGAGTGTCCCATGTGGTGAAGGCTTGATGGACAGTCTGTGGCATTTTTGGGAGGGGGTAGAACCTTTAGGAGGTGGAGCCTAGTTGAAGGAAGTTAGGATATGAGGAGCATGGTCTGAGGGGGATATTGGGACCCCAGATCTTCCTCTTCCTTTCTTGTTGCTTTCCAGAACATCATGAGGTGAACAGGCTTCCCCTGCCATGTGCTCCCACCATAATGTAGTGTGCTGCCACAGGCTCAAAACAACAGTGCCAAGTGACCATGGACTGAATCCTCTGCCACTCTGATTCAAAAATTCAAAATACATCTTTCTCTTTGTTATGTTGTCTCGAGTATTTTCTTACAGTAGCAGAAAGCTAACAGATTGCCTTTGAATGCTATGCCTTGAAGCTTTTCTGCAAACCTTGTCCACTGACCAATCTTCTCACCACTCAGCATTCTGCCTAAAATGCCCCATTTAAAACACCCTCTTAGCTGAGTGTGGTGGTGCACGCCTATAATACCAGCACTCAGGAGGCAGAGGCAGGACATTCATGAGTTCAAGGCCAGTCTGGGCTACATAGCAAGTTCCAGGCCAGCCTCACCTACATAGCAAGACCCTGTCTCAAAAAACAAATACAAAAACAAAAACAAAAACAAAAACCAGAAAGGCCTTCCTTGACTTGTCCCAGAAGTTTTCTCCTTTGTGAAAACTCACATTATTATACACCATATAGTTACTATTTACGTTCTCTCCTGCTATCAACAAAGCCCCTTGAGGGCAAGGACTATGAACTTGAGACCCTAGGATTTGGCTCTGAGTCTGCTTTGAAGGCGTTGAGGGTCCAGATGAACAGAAGGAACGATCCTATAGGACCTAAGAAGCAGTACCATTGGTGGAACATTCAGGGATGCTCCAGATCTATAGGGCCCAGGCTCAAAGCCATCAGATGGTCAATCCTATCTTCATTTTTCAGTGCCCTGTTAGATCCTTTGTGCCTCCTTCTACCCTTTTTTGCCCTTTTGCCTTTATGCTCCTCTTTCCTTTAAAGTTTCTAGTAAAATTCTCAGATCAATTCGTAAATAGTAGCCTGGAGGTATAGCTCTGTGGTAGATAGCTTGCCTAGCCTGTGCCAAGACACCAAGTTCTAATCCTGTCATCACAGGGGAAAAAATGCAAGTATAGGACGACATAAGATGTGAGGTTATATTTATAGTTCAATAATGAAGGTAGTTTTTCACATATATATATATATATATATATATATATTTTTTTTTTTTTTTCCTTCCTTTGTTGAGAAGCAAACCCAAAGCCTTGAATATGCCAGGGAAGCAACTACCACTGAACTACATCAAGTCCTCATTAGATTCTTACATAAATCATTTATGGTTACAGTTGTGATTCCTAGTGCCAGGGGGAAGGAGGTTCCTTGGCTATGAATTTAAGGGAGCTTACAAAAGCCATAGTCTGTAAGCTTCTCTTTGTGTAGCTAAGAGACACCTATCTGGGATGTTTGGCCTAACAAAGAGCTTCTGTTTTTACCAGACTGGTCTGCAAGGGAGAGGGGACGAAGTGCATAAGGGAATGAAGGAGAGGAACTAAACACTGCTCTGCATGATAAGACAAGTGGCTGCCTCTGAGGAGCGGAGCCTCCAGAATTGGGAGACACCTAAAGCTTAGGTCAGGAGCTGGGTGCCATGGCTCACATCTATAATTCCAGGACTTGGGAGGCTGAGGTGGGAGGATTATGAGTTTGAGACCAGGGGCAGCCTGCGCAACTTGGAAAGACTTTGTCTCAAAATGAAAAATAATAAAGGGGCTGGAGGTGCACCTCAGTGGTAGAACACTTGGTTAGCATGTGAGTGGCCCTAGGGTCAACTCCCCAGTACTGGGAAGAAAGAAGGAAAGAAGGAAGGAAGGAAGGAAGGAAGAAGGGAAGGGAGGGAGGGGGATAGGGGGAGGGAGAGAGAGAGAAAAAGAGAGAAAGAAAGAAAGGAGGAAGGGAGGAAGGGAAGAAAGAGCAAGAAAAAGCACATTAGGTCAGGGTTAGGGTCAGTGTGCAGGGTTTGCCATTAGGAGGTAGAAGAGGGGCAGCCATCCCCTGGCTGGAAAGAGGAAAGATGCTGAACACATGCTGTAAGCGACATTGGAAAGGAGTCCCTCAG
This sequence comes from Pedetes capensis, assembly GCA_007922755.1. Lineage (NCBI taxonomy): Eukaryota > Metazoa > Chordata > Mammalia > Rodentia > Pedetidae > Pedetes > Pedetes capensis. The sequence goes on along the minus strand of VMDO01019101.1, from coordinate 1,377 downwards.
TCCAAGCCTCACACCCACTCCGGACCTCCCTGCCAGACTTAAGAGTACAGAAGGCCCCCAGACTGCTCCATGGGACTCCATGGGACTCAATTGCTCCATGAGCAATTGAGTCCCTAATCCTCAGAATTTGTGCTATGGAGGAAGGGGGTGGCCTTCCTGGATGAGATCAGGGTGCACTTGCCGAAAGGTGGGAAGGAGGAGAGTTTCTCAAGGTGGAATATGCAGGTATTTGGGGAAGAGAAGCAGTCCTCAGGTCAGGACCCAGGTAAGTTGAGGTGGTACACGAAGGGCCCCTTAGGAGACCTGATTGACTACCTTATATTCCCTCCTATAACATAACTTTCCTTCCCTTCCTTCCTTCCTTCCTTCCTTCCTTCCTTCCTTCCTTCCCTCCCTCCTTCCTTCCTTCTCTCTCTCTCTTTCTTTCTTTTCTTTCTTTTCTTCTTCCTTCCTTCTTTCCTTCCTTCCTTCTTTCTTTCTTCATCTCACTATGTTATCCAGGCTGGCCTCTAGCTCATGGCCTCAAGCAATCGTCTTGCTTGAGCTTCCTGAGTAGTTGGGACTATAGGAGCATGTCACGGTTCCTGGCATTTTCTTCTTTTAGTTGCTCAAGTCTTCAACAAAGACATTTTGACATCCACAGTCAGCCACATTCAGTAAAAAATAGGGGAACAAGAGGGCAAAAAGAGAGCTATCCCTTTGTTGGCCTGAGCACAGGAGCCTCAACCCTTGGCAGGGCTGTGGCCTGAGTTTAGCAGGATCATGAGGAGAGAGTGGGGTGAGCCAGTGCTGGGGGCAAAGGGAGGAGCCCAGGACACCAAGGAACAGTGTCCCTTGCAGATAACTCTGGAGACATCTGGGAGAAACTTCTGCTTGTCCATTCTGGGACATACTGGTGCATTTCAAACTATGATTTGCTGTCCAGAGGCTGGTCATAAAAGCTGTTTAGTGAGTTCAAGGCTAGGCTGGTCCACATAGAAAGTTCCAGGACAGCTTGGCCTACACAGTGAGACTCTGTGTCAAGAAACCAAAACAGAAGAAGAAGGAGGAGGAGGAGGAGGAGGAAGAAGTTGTCCACCAATATCCAAGTGCAATGCCCTAGAAAGAGTACATACTATCTTATGAAATCTTTACTTCAGGGGTGCCTGTGTGTGTGCGCGCGCGTGTGTGTGTTAGATTCATGATTGGCGATAGGGTCTCATTATCCAGGCCAGCCTGACTTTAAATTCACAATCCTCCTGCCTCAGCCTTCAACCTCTTAAGTAATGAGATTACAGGCATGTGCCACTATACTGCCGCTGTCGCCACCTCCGCCGCCGCCGCCGCCGCCGCCGCCGCCGCCGCCGCCTCCTCCTCCTCCTCCTCCTCCTCCTCCTC